>CM029013.1:86422427-86684927 GCA_016801055.1 Panax notoginseng
ACTCTACATTTTCTCTTTCTTCACTGAGACCTTGTTGTTGCTGCCAGAAGTTATTAGCCTCTTGTTTTCCTTAGAATTTTTCTTCCAATTTTCAAATCAGCTGTGGGGACATCACTTTGTGGACATTCAGTGATTCTCCCTCATATCCTTTTATCTTGCTTTTTAATTTCTATATTTAGCACAATGCTCAAGAGTCTTCCATGAAAAACCTTTGTGAGTGGTTTATCTGAAGACTTCTTCATCTAAGCCTTTTCCAGCCATTTGGTCAACCAATCAATTATAAGGGCTCCAAAGTTCATCTGCTGCTTCATGACGATTGCAGTCATAATTCTCAATTATAGATCACTGACAGTATCATGTGCAGTATCTTTAACAGGATGCATTTTCCTATAATCTCAGCCAGAAATTCAAACTCTTCAGGAAACTCCTTCTTCTTCATATCTTTCAGATTTACGTTCCTCTTGTAACGCATTAACCTCTTGCCTTCTTCAATGTCAACTTCTTCGAGGTTTAACAGACCTTGGTTGGGAAACCCTAGACATTGGTTGATATTTGATGCCCCTATCTTCAGGCTTGCTCCTTTGACCTTTGTGGATAGAAGCCCAGAATTTATCGATGCATTGGAGTAGAATTTCTTCACTAGCTCTGTATAAACTGGAGTGTTGGCTTCCAAGCATTCAGAAAACCCAGCATTCTTTACAAGCTCAAGTATATCCTTGAACTTCTTTTTTGATCTTTCAAACTTTGAAGCCGAGTTGGATTCCAGTTATAACACGTCATTCTTCCATCTTAAGCATTTAAAACAAATGGGTATTTAGTTTCAGACTTCTTATGGGAGACAGTTGAAAGCGATTTGGGCGAATCTAGAGGTTTACTGGATTTAGACTTTGAAGAGGATCTTAAGGTTTGAAAAAGAGAGGGAGAGAGGTTCAATAGCTTCTTATAACTATTTTGATATTTGAATTTGTCTTTATGACAGTTCCTTCTAACTCTTTATAAGCTATGATGTGTCAACCAATCATTGGTTGCAAGACGCCCAGTAAGAAACTGTAACTCCCCATAAACTTTTCAGTTTGATGTTCCTTTTAAGAGAATAGACGTTACTGACATGGATTGACCGTTGACCTTTTTCAGTACGTAGAGTAGCTTGGTGAGATAGCTATGGACTCTACATTTTTGTTTGTCGACTCAACGATCGTCTTCTGAGAGATGCTTTAGTGGATGGTTTGACACTAATCTCATTCTTGGAGTTACATGGCATTACCACTAATGTACCCCAAGATAGTTTGGGCACTGAAGTTCTGAGGTGAGTTTTCAAGATATCTTTCCAAACTGTATTCGTATTTATCTCCATACAATCTGAATAGTTGTGCATGTGTCTAGTTCTTCCGGGCTCCTTATGAGCTAGTGTATCCTCTAGGAAGACTGCGATCGTCGAGCCTAATCTATGATCTTTGAGGTTGCACTATGATCGTTGAGTTTACTTCAGAATCTACTCTACGAACGTTGTCTGTTTTGATCCTTGAGATGAACTTGACTAAGCATTCCTTTTGGGTTAAGGCAGCTCAGGAAGGGCCAACCTCTTAAAGTGAACTAAGGGTTAGGTTTATCCCTGAGGCGCTTTCCAGATGAAAAACTTTAGAAGTAATTTGTACTGATCTCTCATTTGACCTTTTATGCTTGGGAGTTCCTCTACCAACTTAGACATTTGGTTGTAATCGTGGTGTCCTCCTGCTCTTACATTACGATCAGATGTTTGATCGTAGGCGCTCCACGATTTTGAGTTGGGTGGTTGACAAGGTTATCAGTAGTACGTTTTGAGACGTTCCTACTGACTATGGATCTTCATTTGGTTTATCAGCCACAAAGTTTTGGGACTTTGTAACTGGTATATTGCTTCATAGTGTATTTCTGATACTTTCAGTGATGTTGTTCCTTAACAGATCACTGCTCTCCCATGGTTGATACTGTCTTCTTAGAGATCCTTCTGACTGAAGTCATCATTATCAATTAAATCTTCTTATATTATAGAAGTGGATATCTTGAGGACTGTTCACTCTACGAGCATTTGACAGCACTACGAACGTAGTTTTCTTTGACAGTTTGTGCTTACGGAGTTCTGCTTCTATGATGAGTTCCTTGAGGGTTCTTCTCAGCTGATATGATTGGATGATTGAGCATACATGACCCTTTTTATCTTAGGGTGAATGATCTGCTTTCATAAGGAGATCAGCAACCATGTGAGCTTCATTTACGTTAGCTCAGCAAGTCTTCAAGGACAGGCTTTGACAAATAAGGATTTTGTCAGAAACATTTCTGAAATGTCTTAAGCCTTCTGCTGGTTGAATCTTCTTGACTGAATTCTTCTGCTTCAGCATTCCTTAGTGTGATTAGATAGCCTAAGCACCTACAGGTTAGATAAATTTCTATTTTTGGCACCCATGATTAAATGGGTCCTGTCAGGTTAGCCTTCAAAATCCATGTTCCTCATATGTTTGAATTTTCATCATATTGATCACCACCAATCATATTCATGCATATATCTAATTTAGATATTACATTTTAAGATGCATAATGATGAGTGTGTGTAAGATTAACCATTTTAATAAAACGCTCTTTTTCTTTGATGGTTTCATCATTTGCTTGGTTATATTCACATAGTTTAAATGTTCATAGAGTGAGAATCAACTCAATCACTTATTTGTATCTGGTTGATTCATGGAGGTGATCAGTTTCTACGACTTTTCAAGATACTCTTATAGAACTGATCATACTCTATGTGTTATCAAACGCCTAGAACATAGGTTTGTACATACATACTAATCCATCAGCAAGGATTGCTCCACTTAAGACTAATTAAATAATGATATGCTTACGACCTATTTCGGACTTCTTTCAAGATGTATAACCTAAAATTTGGATTGGAGAAAGTTTGTTTGCTATATTGGTTTTTCCAACCTCAGTGTACTTTTCTCTCTTCCCTTTTTAGGTAGAGTATGGTCTCTTGATAGAATACTGTTATAGTGCATAAAGTGATGCAACATGATATACACATTTATATTAATGAGGAACCGTACCTTTCCATTGTCAGTTTCTTGTCAGTTATTTATCTTGATATAATGTGGTTAGGCATTGATGTGCATATTTTTCATTCATTTCTGACAGCTTGTTGCTCCAGTTGTCCTTCGTTCAATCAGTCATAGTCTTGAAGATGTAGGCTAAGAAAATCTCGGTATCCTTAGTTCTTTGATGACCTTGAACCTCAAGGTTCACATCCAGCTGTTAGGTAGCCAAATACATATTTGAGGAATTCTTCTTTCTCCTCTGAATAAATACTTCTTAGCATATATGGCCTTTTCATCATTCGGACTGGTGGATGCTTGACTCTTTGTTGTTAATGCCTCTTGAGCTTCCTCGTCTGGTCTTCAAACTACAAGATTGACCGTAGGAAAGGATTGGTCTTGTTTTTATGGCAGTTCAGAACATGGACCAATCTGAGCAGTTTCAGGTGTATAAACACATTTACTTGTACACAATATTTCCAACGTGTGAGCTCATCTGTATTTACAAGTGACTTACTACTAAACTAAGTTTAAAACAATGCTTGTGCCTAGGATCAGAATCAAAGCGATTAGCTTTTGAATATAGCATGAAACCTGCTCTGATACCAATTGTTAGTTCCCAGTACGTACACAATAGATCTAGAAGGGGGGTTGAATAGATACTTCTAAATTTTCAAATACTTTTCTCGTTTAGTTTGTATTGCTAATAATTTAGCATATGACAAACATAAGAATCTTTTCAAGCACAACGGAATAAGTAAAAGATCCCCTTCATTGATATATTCATAATCATACATACATTGTTCTTAGAGTTAGTTAAGTTATAAGTAGTTAATACATACATAGCAGTTATAGCAGTTAGGTACATAATGTAAATGACATAAAGTAAATTACACATGGGATTTTAAGTGGTTCAGAGACTCAAGCTCTAATCCACTCTTCTGCTTTAATTCGCAGGATTTCCACTAAGGAAGGGCAGCACCCTGAATCACTAAGATTCCTTCAAGGCCAGCAGCCTTGGAACTTCAGTTCACTAAGAACTCTTCAAGCCCAGCAGGTTTGGAACTTCATTTAGTCCCTCCGGACAAGGACCCCTCAGGCCCTGGCTACTTGTTGTTGTTGTCGTTGTTGTTGTTGGTGCCTTACTGCTAAGATGTCTTTAAGCTTGACCATCTTCTGTACTTAGCAGCTTGGCGTGGTCCTCTTTGTATTTTGCTTTGAGTTTGGACCACATCTCTTCTGGTGCAGCTGATCTTCATTTTGTTCTGCTCATCTTCATCCGATGTCAGCTGTGCACCATCACCATTTAAGTTTGCTAAGTGTTTGAGCTTTTGGTAGACTTTGTCTGGCACTTAGCATTCCATGACCCTTCTTGACTGGTTTGCAGACATGGTTCTGCACTTGTTCTGTTTCAGCTTTTGGTTCATGGTGATTCGTAGAGTGGCTCTCTGGATCTTCTTTGTGCTCTACCACTTTTCTGAATGCTATTTTCTTGTCCTTCTCTGTTCTCAGCTTAGCTGCCATTTTCAGTGGCATTCTCATTTTTATTGAGTGAAGCTTTAGTCTGTTTGAGTCCTTTTTCAAATCTGCTTCATTTCCACCTTCGTAGTCTCACTGTCATTGAGACTTGTTCTGTTAAGCTCTAGTGGAGCTCGTAGAGTCAACAATATAGCATTCCAACAACTCAACGATTGTGCAACTTTTTCAATATCAGCAACTTTTGATCTTTGAAACTCTGGCTGATATATACTCCTTCCCAATCTTCCCATTGGGATATAGCCGTTGAAAGCTATTTGAATTACTTCGCAGATCTCGAGTTATTTGGTGTACACTGCAGATGTGACATAACATCCCCTATATGACTTTCTGACACTGCAATCTACTGTTTCACCTACCCCGTCAGAGATGTCACTTTGATGTCTCGGGCAGGTAGTCAACTTTATCTCTTATTTTTGACTTCCCGATTAGAACGTCAGGAGCTGTCCTTTTGCATCGATGTTCTCAACTAGAAATGTTCGAATATCAATCTTCAGATTGAACGGTTGCCAATGCTTCAATCTTCAGATGACAGAACTCTACGATTCTGATGCAGATGTTCTTGGACCTGATCGTAGTGTGTCTTGTTGAATGTTGCTCATTGACGGGTTGAGACAACACTACGATCCTGAAGAGTGTTCATCGCATCTTCAATGTAGAACACCTCTTCCTTCTCTTGTGCAGTGGTTCAATACTTCTGTTTGCTTCGACTGATCTCAGGAACTGATAGCTTGACTCCTTGTTCTGGCCTCCACTAAATAGCAAGACACTTCAGATTTGTGGTATGCCCAGCTCACTTTCTCCTTGTGATCTCCCGTTCACTTATCATCAATGGACTGACCCAATGCTTAATCACTTTAGCCTTATTTTTCATAAGCTAACCATTATCTCTGTGTATACTTCATCAGTTCCCGCTGTGTTTTGGCAAACACTACGATCCTGGTTAATCCCAAGATCGTTGTCTTCTGTTCTCTTGACAGCTACTGCACTTGCTGACTTTCCTTAGTCAGTTACTTTTACTGAAGTCTTCTTCTAATCAACTTGTGGAAGACTTTATCTTGAATGGGTTCACAACTCAATCTGGATGTTGATTGGGTAGGTGCTTAGATCTTCTGTTTGCTTGCAAGCCATTCGTTTAGGGCTCTCTGGTTTCCTTTAGGTGGAATGTACCTTTGCAGCTCAGACTAGAGGCTTCATACTTTGGATATTCTGGGAGTGCTCATTTGTTGAGAATCATGTTTACTCTACGATTCTGCCTTGGCGTTGTGAGCACCTCTGTTGAAGCCTTAGTTCTACACTCTATGATTTAGCTTTGGTTCTGCAGACACTACGACTCCGAGATCAGATCTTGACACTCTACGATTTATGTCTTTATGCTTGTTGTCTTCATCTGATCTTGCTCGACTACGATATCTGCCTCTGATGTGATCAGTAGACTCTACGACTCCGAGTGTGGTCTACGATTCTTGACTTAGCTTTGGCAGATGTTCGGTCGGCTCGTAGACAGGCTGTCTCTACAACTCTGAACATGACATCCTCAGCAGACTATGGCTCCGAGGATGTTCTTCTCGACACACTACGATCCTTCCTCGTCTCTCCTGGAAGTCTACGAACTCCGAGTTCTACTATCTTGCAGACTACGATTCTGCCTTGATAGTTCTCGAGTTTTCCTTGACTCTCCTGGCAGACTACGATTTTTGGTGCAGTGCTCGACGATCAGACAAGCATATCTATTATATTATAAGATCAACCTAACAAGCTTGATCTTTCTATATTTATAGTCCTTGTACATCATTTATTTTTAAGGACTTTACAAAAATGTTTTTCTTATGTAGGATCAACCTAACATATTTGATCAATTCATTCTAAGTCCTTGTCTATATGTTCCTATTATCTATCAAAAGACTTTACAGCTTTTCTTAATGTAAGCATACTTGCATATTCATTCATTTATATCATAATCAAATCATACATAAATAGGAATAACATTCACATGCTTATTCCTAACATAATATATTCATCCTATTTTGCATGTTATTTTTATAAATTTATGTGCTTTCATTTATTTGCAGATCTATACCAAAAAAAATAAATGGCAGAACAAACACCAAATTATTGAAATAAGCGATGATAGCAGTAGTGACAATGGCTGTTATGGATATGCCAAGAATGCAAGGATCGAAAAAACTATTGTTACGTTACAAACAAAGATCGAAGCCATGAAAGAGAAGATTCAGAAAATTGAGCAACAACTGAATGACCTTAAATAAAATGGGTTATCGCAGTAAAAGTGGAGCAATAAAATAGCAATACCAACATATTTACATATATAATTGCTATGTCATGCAAAAAAGTATCGAAAAGTTTATATGGAAAAAAATTATTATTAAGAAAAATCTTTCTCATTCCAATTTTAGAAATTTATACAATCGTAAAACAAATTAGCCCGTGCATTGCACGGGCTATCAATTAGTTATATATAAAAAGTTGTGTGTTAACGCCAAGTTTCGTCGGCGCGTCCAATCACCGAGTTCACGCGCTTAAACATGCACAGTAACAGATCACACAAGAAGCTTGACGGCTTGTGTCGTCGGGTGATAGCTCCGGTGTGAGAATGAGTACAGGCTGATTCAAGGTTTAACTATGGAAGCTTTAGTGTTTAGTGCTCAAAAAGGGTATTACCTGCTAATTGAAGTCTAGTCTTGTATTTATAGACACTCTCACCACCTAAAGTTCATCTCTGAATCGGATTAGGACTCCTGAACAAGGCAATTACCATTGTTTGGATCCAACACAATCTCCTTAAAAGGTGCAAGTTGGATACGATCCAAATACTACCTTTGGAGTTAGCTATTCAAATATGGTTAGGACTAGAATCCTTAACCATTTAGAACCCTTATCACTTCGGACTCCATACAAGGGTCATCCCACTGCATGGGCCCAATTCAACTGAACCCTCAAAAACGGACCTGGTGTGACGCCCCAAAATTAGGTATACATCACCCATCTTGGGTCGTTAAATACATGGTACATAAATCCAAATAAAACTTAATAATACAACTGTCATGTACAATACGACAGAACATAAACTGTGAGTTTGAATACAAATATTATCTTCTAGAGAGTATCCATACTCAAAAGGAGTCCTCATTACAATTATTATCACACTATTACATAGAATAGTGAGGACTACTAATGTTATCATCTGGTCCATCACTCCGTTTCCTGATTCGTCCCAGCTATATTCTCATTTCCTGAAGAGAACCGTGAAAGAAAGGGTGAGCTCAACTAGCCCAGTAAGAAATATTATGATTAAGATAATGCAGAATAAATTATCATTAGCCTTCAACAATGTTAAACTGATAAAATATAATAGACATCAAGTTTAACTGCAGCGGAACAAGCAATCCATTAAAAGAGTCAAGTAGAGAATAAAATCTACTATCTTCTATGATTTAAAAGGTTTTTCATGACTTTTATCGCTATGACTCAGCTTAAAAAATAATCCACATCATCGAATCACTCCTGCACTACGGCCAAGGATATTCTTTAGTATCACGACCACGAATTATCTATGCACTACGGCTAAAGATAATCATGTTTTCATCAACGGTACTGATCATGCTATAAAATAATTCATCTTTACACTACGGCCAAAGAGAATCCATAGCCATAATAATACCAAAAACTGTCCATCAATGCACTACGGCAAATGAGGATTTTTACCACATCATTCATTACATTACGGTCATGATTACACCGAATAATCCCTGGTCATAATCATACCAAGTCCATCTATGCACTACAGGCCACAGATGACTTTATCCACATCATTTGTAACATTACGGTCATGATTACACCGAATAATCCCTGGTCATAATCATACCAAGTCCATCTATGCACTACAGGCCACAGATGACTTTCAACATAATATAAACATGAGGATGATAACAATGACATAATAATCAATAAAACAAGTTCAAGAATTAATTTATCTAGGAACCAATAACGTCCAAATTGTCAACATGATACTGCTTTGTGGAGTAAAATTCAAGAATGCTTAGAAGAATATTTTCATGAAAAGATACTGGATGAAATGCAAATATCAAGGATATTCCATTAATTTCATGGAGTATAGAAGTCAAAACTTTAATCAACTGAGTATAATAAAGAATGGAATAACAAAAGAAATCACCATGCATGCGGTACTTCGCATAGACAGGTTATTCCAACAGAATAATAATAACGGAACCAGGTCAGGCAAAATTTGCACCGACAGGATGTTCCAACAGAATAATAATGACGGAACCAGGTCCGGTGTAAAACACACAGACAGGATGTTCCAACAGAATAATAATAAAGACGGAACCAGGTCCGGCGTAAAACGCACAGACAGGATATTCCAACAGAATAATAATAAAAATGGAACCAGGTCCGGCGTAAACGCACAGACAGGATATTCTGACAAAATAATAAATAATGGAACCAGGTCCGGCGTAAACGCACAGGCAGGATATTCCGACAGAATAATAAAGAACGGAATGTTAGAAGAATTTCACCATGTATCGGGTAGCCCGCGTATACAGGTTATTCCAACAGAATAATAAATAATGGAATAACAGAAGTTCTCTTTATGAGTACAACAAATAACATCACTTACCGTAAAAGAAACTTGATATAAGAGTAGAGAAGTAGCAGAATACTTTTCTTCTTTCTCTCTATAATTTTCTCTATCTAGAGTTTTAGTGAATTTGTAAAAAAATAATGAAGGAATGAGCTTCTATTTATAGGAGAATGGAAGTGCACTGTTCATGAACGAAATTATTTTGTAGCATTATTTCTTCAATCAACTAACAACTAAGTCAAACAACTAACCAATAAGATTTCAACAAAAATTAAAATATAATACATATATATAAACACATGTTTTCAACTTATATATATCAATATTATATATACACCACTTAATTTTTCTCCTCCATAACCAACATCAATCCCCCACCCACCCAATAATCAAATTCACTACACTCTTACACATTACTACACATCTTACACCCATCACTTTCATATAATTACTTTTTCACCATTTTCCACTCACACACATCACTTTCACTCTTCCTTTTCTTCCACCACTCTCCACTCACACATATAATATTATATACATACACACACATTACAATCTTATATATATAAACTCCTTCCCCTACGTAACTCTCTCCCACCTCCATTTCCAAAATCTGTTTTTCAACACATATGGGCCCCACATGTGGGCCCCGTCTTTAAAATTTTTTTACCAATTATTTTAAAAAATGGATAAATGGGAGTCTATAAAATAAGCAAAACTGAGTAACTTCTCACATAAGCATCAATAATCAATACCGTGTGTTACTATGCAACCACGCGTATTACTGTACTTTTACTACCGAGTAGTTCAACAGTATTAACGGTAAAACTTCCGCCGTTATTTTTATAAAAATATTTTTGTCGTTTTCTCAATCCGACAATAATTCTGTTGTGGGGTCCACCAATGATTGCGCCGTTATACGAATATTTCCCGACAAAAAGAATATTCCCCGACCAATCGAATATTATACAACAACTTGCATACTTTGCAAAATTTATAAATACTACCCACAACTATAACATTATCTCAAATCCACACCATAATATTAAAAAAAATATTTCGAGAAAATTAAATATTTATTCATAAAATCTGGGGTCTTACACCTGGGCTCTGGCCCAATGGACTCGGATGGTCGACCCCGAACATCATCAACCAGAACAGGACTCGGATGCCCGAACCCGAACACCTTCAATCCCCTTGATGGCTTCGGCCCAATGGGCTCAATATCCCCTTCTTAACCCAGGCCTTCAGCCCACCTGAAGGTCGGTAAATTACTCCCGAACATTGTGTATAAAGAGTGGACTCATATATTGCATATTATCATACGAATGAAAATGTATAAAACTTCTAATAGATCTCGGTTTCTTATTTTCTCTCATTTTTTATATTGTTTATGCATAACTTTCTTGTGTATAATTTGTATCCGTAATATTTATTAGATAATATAAATAAATAATTTTAAAGTCATTGGTTCCAATCTTTATATTTGGTGCAAATTATTACATTTTTGCAAACCTTGATTAATCGAGTAAAATCGAGATCTGACTCGAGTTTAACCTGAATATATATATATATATATATATATATATATATATATATATATATATATATATATATATATAGGAAAATGATTCATAGCAAATACTTGCTATGGAAGAAAATTGGGCAAATAGCATCATATCCGTCCATTTTATAAATCAAGGGTGCAGATTAAAAAATAACTCTGCCCTTACGCCAATTCGTCTAGCGTATGCTAGAAATATTATACCCACATACGCTAGTTTGTCTAGCGTAGTTTAAAAAAAAATTGCCAGAATTAATTGTCAATCCTCCACCGCTGACTACTCTGCGCACCAGAATTAATTGTCTCTCTCTGCTTTGCTTTTATCTTAAACAGAGACATGGCACCCTTCAACTTTTCCCTCTTACTCCTCTATCTATTCCCTCTCTCATCCCTCCAAATTGCATTCTCCGACAACACTGGTTCCATCGGAGTCAACTATGGCAGAATTGCAAACAATCTTCCAGACCCATCTGAAGTAGTTACCCTCCTCAAATCCAATGGCATTACCAGGGTCAAGCTCTTCGATACCGACTCCTCTGTCCTTACGGCACTCTCCGGTTCAGGCATCTCCGTCACCGTTGCACTTTCGAACGAACTTATCGCCTCCGCCGCGGCCAACCAGTCATCCACCGACGCGTGGGTCCAATCCAACATAGCCCCGTTCCACCCTAAAACCATAATTGAGGCAATCGCCGTAGGCAACGAAGTTTTCACCGACCCCCAAAATACCCCATATCTTGTTCCCGTCATGAAAAATACCTCCAAAAGCTCAACTTCGGTTCAGCCATTAAAGTCACCTCCCCAGTAGCTCTCACTATCCTTGAAACCTCTTATCCCTCCTCATCCGGTTCGTTCAAAGCGGACTTAATCGAACCGGCGATCAAGCCCATGCTCACCTTCCTCCAGCAAATCGGTTCGTATCTCATGGTGAATGTCTACCGTTTTTCGCATACGTGACCAACACGGACACTATCTTGTTAGATTACGCTTTGTTTCGCCAAAACGACGGCGTCAAAGATCCTAACAATGGCAATGTTTATAAGAACCTTTTCGAGGCCCAACTCGACACCGTTTTCGCAACACTGGACGCGCTGAATTTTAATGACGTTAGAGTGGTGGTTTTCGAAACCGGCTGGTCGTCCGGCGGCGGCGAAGATGAAGCCGGCGCGAATGTAAGTAATGCGGCTGCGTATAATGGGAACCTGGTGCGCAGAGTAATCAACGGTGGAGGATTGACAATTAATTCTTGGGGGTTAATTCTGGCATTTTTTTTTAAACTACGCTAGACGAACTAGCGTATGTGGGTATAATATTTCTAGCATACGCTAGACGAATTGGCGTAAGGACAGAGTTATTTTTTAATCTGCGCCCTTGATTTATAGAATGGACAGATATGATGATATTTGCTCAATTTTTCTCCATAACAAGTATTTGTTATGGATCATTTCCCATATATATATATATATATATATATATATATATATATATATATATATAAAACCTGAATATTATTATTATTAATTTAATTTTAATAATAAAAAATGAGTTTGAGTGATTCAAATGGAATTAAAAGAAGTAAACAAGACAACATTTGAGCTCGACTCATTTATATAAACGAACAAAAAAACACTTATTCAATCTCAGATTATTTATGTAAATAAATGAATAAATTTAAATGACGAACAAAAAAAAACACTTATTCGAGCTCAAATTATTTATATAAATGAATAAAACTTAATAGATAGAGATTGACTAGGAACATTATGTTGAAGACCAATAGCAGTATCACAATTTCAAGGAACAGCAGGCTGCACAAGAACAGATCAACAGAAGGACCTTCTGAATCTCTATTTTTCCATTTCAACGTGTAAAAGATCAATTAAAGTTCAACAAAACAATTTATCATTGGCAACTGTAACATTACAAGCAAACTAAATCAAAATAAAATGAAGAAAAGGCAAAATAATGAAAGATGGAGCCCTAAATGGCAAATAAATTTCTTATGCACTTGCCAGTGTAATACACCCAACTGCATATCCATCCTATGAAACCTAGAAAAGAAAAGGGCAAATCCAATTAATTTTCTATTGTATTTTTTATTCACAAGCCAATTTTGTGTCGAAGCTGCTCAGGCATATGGCGAATGCCTGAAATGCAGAAAGAGGATATCGATAATCCATGGTAAACATATCCTTCCCAACCTTGCCAAACTGCAATATAACCTTATCATGATCCGATTGTGCTGGTTGTGATGGTGTTGGTGCACCAGCAGCAGGCTGTGTGGCAGAAATCAACTGGAAATTCTTCACAGATGCAACAGTTACCCTTCCCCGGAAATTAAGACACCAACACTGCAACTGTTCATGCCATCTAGGTGGCTTGTTTCGTAGAACCAAAGGTCTATCCTTTCCCTCTTCATCTTCCTCGTGCGGACCGACAATGTCTGAAAACCGGGAGCTATTGAACTCAGTTGAGTTGTAGATTGATTTCGAAAAGGAGATGCTCCTGAAGGACTCCTCAAGAGAACGAGGGATGAGCTGGGGCTGGCCTGGAACTGTCCCACCTGGCTCAAGAGCTGAGGTGGGGATTGAGTGCATGACGCAGTTCATCCTGCGTGGGCCTCTTGTGCCCAGTACATTCAGCTCATATGTGACCTGGGCAATATTGAAGCTTCCAGCAGGGACTTTTGGCAAAACCTTTTTTGAGTAGAATCGACGGCTTGAATGACCAGGTGGAGAAATATGAGCACGGTTGTGTGGAGGTTGTGTGTCATAAATTATGAACTTTGTGCCAAAGAAATTAGACCTGAAGAGAGAAAAATTGATAAGAAATGTAAGACATTATTGTAAAGCCTGAAGTGTGCACATTCACATTAAGTTCAAAGGCAAAAGGATAGTGTTGATACAAGCAAGTGAAAAAACTGGACAAGGTCATAAGAAATGCAAATCAGTCGATGCTACAGAACACCAAACAGAAGGCATGATAGGAAAGTCATTCCAGAAAATCTTGAAGCCTTTCTTGCATTATTGTCTGAAATAATTTAATATTTTAAGATAGTTAACAAGCACCATTTACCAAGAGGGAGGGAAAGAGGGATCGTTAAATCAAAAACCGAGTGTTTTCCACCTCTCCTGTAAATTTTTCATCAATTATGTATTATGCTAATCCCAAATCGGATTATGTGGGTTAGACTGTGTCGTGTTTAAGGCCTCAACCCTGCTACCATAGACACCAACAAGTCATTACCTCGGCCTATGATGGGCCAAGATGACCCAAGTTGATGTTCTTGGGACAGCGGATTAAGACTTGATCCAGACTTGTGGTGGGTCCGGGTCGTTACAAATGGTAACAGGGTGGTATCGAAGCGGTGACTCATGGTGTGGTAGATCTAGAACCCGCATATCCCCTGGGGATTTTGACTGTGCACAATGATTTGACTACGCCTTCTCGAGGATATCAAGAAGTCGGGGATATTGAAATATCGCAGACCCCACATCAGATTATGCGGGTTAGACAGTTGACACTCTCTGGGTTTGTGGCGAGTTCAGGTCGTTACAACTACCTCTTTTATTTTTCTGTACTGGAGCTAAATGAGGACCAAAGTCGGATGCAGGACCAACAAATAATATTTCTTCATAAAAGAAATTACAAGGCTGTACAACATGAACATTCTGAACCTAGTAGTACGCACAAACCTAACACCTTTTTTATTTAGAAAAGGCTACTATAAAAAGAAAATAAAGACGGTCAGCATGAGTAGTTAACTTTAGAGAAATATTTTAAGTACGCGGGCAATTAAATGTATGATAAAACAGAACCTACAGTGAATTAACAATTGACTGCATTTACTCGTTATTAAATAGTAGTTTTTTTCAAGTGGGTTATTTTCTTTGACCAGGTACAACATCAAAATGGCATAGAGAAGTTGGGCATAGGGGGTCAAGGCCAGAGATGGAAAATCCCATAATTACAGCTCAAGTGCTCAACCTACCATCCTTTCCAAAGTCTCTACCAAAGAATGAGAATTTGCAGCTTTCCAAAAGCTAAGATATAATTGAGCATAATGGAATCTGTTTTAAAGTTTTATCATTCTTATACCAAACTCGAGGATATCACAGTATCAGTTATCAACGATAAACACATGGCGCAGCCCTACCTCAATTTTCCAATGTAAGTGCTGCTTGACTTTGATATGTTATCTGCGTCCATTGAGATTACATACTCTGTACAAGAAGTTCTTCGATTTCGTTTTGCAGAAAGAAGAAACTTCCCGTTTTCTACAAGCAAGGCTGCAAAAGATGCATATTACTCCACAAATTCATAATATAAGAAAAATCATCGTAGTAATGCATGTAGATAGAACATTAAATGCAAGAATATCGAACAAGAAAGATAGAGTTACTGGATAACAGATCCAGCTAAATCAAACTATTTTTAATCTTTAAATGTTAGCAGATGTCAAGCGGAGCATAAGCACAGCCTACTTACTATCACATCGAACAGACAATTGGCTCTGGCCCTATGTTAATGTTAATTACACACAAAGACAGTTGTCTGGGGAGCATGAACCGACTCACAGTGCCATACAATTTACACAAAATAGCTATGTTACATGGACTCAGGTCGAGAATTGGGTGTTGGTATTGTCTAGGAGTCAGACTTGTCTATTTCTAAAATATACTGGGATAAGACATAAAATGATCAAAATTGTAGATAGACATGACAAGTAATATTGTTTAAAGTTAATGTTCTACAAGATTTTTTGAAATAATCTCAAAATTTTGTTCTGGAATATTGAATATAAAAGATAATTAGTGGGGTATATTTAAGTGAAGATTTAAAAAAGACGCATTTACTGAAAATTTATTATGTTTATGTTTCAATTTAGAAATACCAAAAAGTAAATGGGTGCGTAATGTTGGATCGACGAGTGAAGGATCTGACTCGGATCCCACACTTAAACCCATGTCCACCCATGTTGACATATGTAAAGGAGCAAAATAGACCATGATTAAATGCATCAGTAAATTTCCAAGGATTTGGATTAAACAGACCAAGATTGCCAGCAGCCTCGCTCAACCATCTTCACCTTTGGTTTCCAAACTCAAAGACACTGAGTACAAAAATGTGAAGCATATTAATCATGCGGCATGAGAGGAATTAGCTAGTAATTAGATGTAACCAGTAAACTGACTAGAAGACACCAGAAGCCAAAAATGTCATTTCTGTAGTAAAGAGGTTTCAGAAATTAGTATAAATTCAGTAAGAATCAAGTATCATAGCTTGTTGAACCAAGCATATTCATCTGTGTTTAGCAGAGTTAGTAACTGAGGCTGCATCTACAAAAAAAAATTAATAATAATAATTCTTACTCGCAAATGTTTTTGCATATATTGACAAATGAACTTGATGAAAATTCAAGGTAAAACATGAAGATACCGTCGGATTATAAAACTATAACTAACTGTTGTTATATAAACCCCAACCATGACATTAAAGTAGAGTACTTGGAGGCTGATTGCACTCAATATACGATTACTCCCATTCCCCAACAACCAAAAGCATATTCATAGAATTTGACAATATTATGTAACTAGTATCATCTAAACAATTGGGAGAAACACTTACCAGGACTAAGGCAAAGGAATAGATGGTAAGTTAATTTCGCTTTGTCTCTCTTGATAAAACACTGAATGGTGCCATCCCGAGATCCTGGCTGTTTGGCAAATCCAGAAAATTATGTGAGAGGGTAATAACTATGGAGACAACACAGCAAAAATTTGAGTCTATCACGTATTTATCTAACAGTTAAAAACTTGTAACGTAGAAATTAATAGATCAACTAAACTCAATACATAACATGTAAATTTTAACCATGAACATGCATTCACACATCAAAAATTTAAATATAAGTAAATATATTAAATCAAAGTCTTCATAATCATATAAGCTAAGTCGTTATAAGGAAAGAAGCAAGGAAAAACAAAACAAAAACTAAGTTCATGCAATATAGAAAAGATTTATGTATAAAATAATCATAGTAAAGATAACTTAGAGAAATTTCTGCTTAAAGGCAACCGCCAACCAGTACAGAAACAAACAACAATGAGAGCATACCTCCATAAGTTGTGCATATCGTTCCTTGTAATTTTCATACATGTTTTTTTATCTTGATGTATGCGCTAAAGGTTCTTAATACTAAGCTGACAAGATGAAATAGTTAGTCCAAACAAGGGACAGAGTTACACCTGCACTTTCTGATCCAATTTATAGGTCTTCTATATATCACAGCAAAATGATCAATCCTATTTGTGTTTCAAATCCTCAACAAGCTTCAGTGTTTTAAAAGAAAAAAATAATAACTGAAATCACTCTCTCATCAAATTATTGGCTAAACTGTTGCACATATTTTAAGATATTATTTACTCCACCAATTAGCATTAATACCACCAAAATTATAGCCATAAATAAAGATATCATGTCTATTTCAAATTTTAAATTACCCTCTCTCTGTCATAAATAGCTCTATTGATTCTATTTGACAATCAGATTTGGCATGGCTATGTAGTTTTGAGTAAAATCCAGAGAAAGAACTTTAAATTTTAATTTTAAAACATAATTACCACCCGCTTCGAAGTAACTATTTTTTCTATCTATTTTTTTTTCTATTCATTATTTGAATTCTGATCCGGGAACACTACCAAAGTGTTTCAAAGGGGGTTATCATGACGTAGGTTTGCCTTTGGCCTAGATTAGAGTAGGAATAGTATGTATTATTTCTCAGTGTTCTAAAAATCCTCGCCTAGGTTCGATTAATCCCCCGCTTAGGAGCTAGGAGGTCCTCTACCGCCTAAATTTGGCTGGACGCTTAGGCGCATGCCTAGGCAGAATCAAATCTCTACTTTCAAACTATACGATACTTAAAATGAATTGTTTAAGCATTAAAAGATTGTTTTTTTTAGTAATATTTCATATAAAATTTAAAAAATAAATACATCTACTATATGTTTTGTGTAGTATAGCAAATATATACAATACAAAAATAAATAAATGAGACTGCCTAAGAAAACACCTAGTTCGCCTAGGGAAACGCCTAGAGACCGTGTAGGCGACCTAAGCACTAGGCGCCCCCTCCGCCGCCTAACGATTTTTAGAACACTGCTATTTAGTTAGCTAGCTAAAATCGTATTAAGTATATTAGGGGAGCGTCAAACACTAGCTGGTTCAAAAAAATACAACTAGAAATTTATGTGACAAATCTTAGTGGGGTCATGTACCCAACATTACCTCCCTGGGTCTATAGCTGTAATACGCATACAAAAAATTAAAAAGAAAGTCACTTGCTGTACTCGTATCAACAAAAGCCTCTAATTAAGTACTCAAATAAATTAGTAGGGATACTCAGTAGAGTGCCTATTTAGTTGATAAACATCTGCTGGATAAAGTTGCTGAACAGTTAGAACAAAGCTACACAATCAAAGCTACACCAAGAAGCAGAAAGAACCCACCTGCTTCAGAGAGACTGGGAAAGTAAGCTTTCCCGATAGTTCTGGGTTTGTAACAATTTCTTTGCACATAGCCCTCCATGACCGGCAAACGGCAGCACAAGCAACAACGTGCCTGCGAGCAGGCCACGTAGTCTCACTCGCCTCCAACCTCTTGATCACATCACGAAGTAACTCAGGCGGGAGACTAGCCCAACAGCTGTCCTGGATAACTACAGGTTGATCATGCAACTCATGGACCGCACCATGAGACTTTCCCCTATGATGATGACCAGGAAGTCTCACCTCAAAGCTCCGTCTCGATAAGCTCCCAAAACCATGTCTTACATCATGCACTATACTGCGAAATGACATTTACTAGAGCAAGACGACAAAGACCCGAATTGTTATATGTATAGTAAACCAACGGTACTTAAATTATACTCCAGTAGTTTATTCAGGTCAAACAATGACCAAATATCAATCACTTCCACGCAAGACAATATCTGCAAATTAAATGAATATTTTTGTCACAAATTCTTCCACATAGCTTGATAACTAAGGAAACAAAGGGGCAAATGATGGATGGAAAAGCACAAGCAAGGAAAGATGATTCTCTAATTAAAGAAGACCTCATGGAGTACCTAAAGCACTCTAAAATTCGACACTTTAATCAGAAACAACTTTTCCACTTCTTAAGCCTCATTATGAAAGCACGAGTACTCTAAATTCAATTCTCACTTCCTCTATTCATTAAAAGTAAAAAGAACATAAAACAAGAGTGTTCCAAACTATAAATGGAATGTAACAAGAAAGTTTATTTCTCTTATGCTCTTAAAAGGGAAAGAAATGTTGAATTATATTTCTTTTCTTAAATAAATGACCAATTAGAACCAAAAAACAAAAAATAGAAAAAATAATAATGTTTCTACAACTTACAAGGAAAACCAAATTATCTTTTATAAGTTCAGGTATATGCGCAAAGATAAAAGGGGGTAAATATTTACCAAGTTCAGTTTTTGGGGAAAAATCATATTTTAAAAATTGACAATTTCAACCGCTGAAAATTTTGAGTGAAAAAACTACAGATGAAAGATTTCCACATAATTCCATACCTACAATTATCTAATTGCATAGAGCAACAGTAAGCTACAACTATAACTTGAATGTCATCAAAATAAAGGGAAAAACAGATACCAAAATTAAAAATCCCACCTAAAAACTTTAAAGACAGAGAAATGGAATCAAAAAGTTTATGAAATTTCTCTTAAATCATTTTTTTTTAAGAGTTACAAAAGACCCCATAGAACAACACCTTGAAATCCAAAAAATTCTGAGCTAAGGTGAACAACTTTTGAAGCTTCAAGCAAGAGAGCACAAATTCAACAATGAAAAGTGAAAACTAACAGAAACCCACCAAAATCAAACATTGAAACTAATAGAAATCCACCAAATTCAACCATGAAAACTAACAGAAACCCACAGATTAATAAAGTAATTGAATTAGAATTCTAATAAGGCTCTTAAAAATTAATTAAAAAAATGGAGAAGATACAAAGAAGATGGAAGAGAGCTAAAAGGGTTTACCTTATTAGAGCTCCATAGATTAATTATCGTGTGAGCAGAGCATGATTCTTCACTTTACCATATACCACGCGGTTCCTCTTTCTCTCTCCTCGACTCTTCTGTTCTGTCTGACAAGCGGATTCCAAATCTTATTAAATCATCTTCACCAGTTTAATTTATGGAAAGCTTGCTTAGACTTTAGATTTGTTTATTACAACTGGACTAGATAGATACGTTATTATATATACTATAGATACGTTATTATATATACTACTGATCTCCTTTTTTGTTTTATCCGGTTTATTATAGTAGCTAAATAGATAAATATTTGTGAGAAAAAATTATTTATAAAAGTAACAATTTATCGGTTTTGCAAAAAAAGAAAAAAATCTTTTATAATTTTTAAAATTGTAAATGAATTTTTAATATTTATAAATGTTACAAATTAGATATTATTTTGGAAAAACAGATGGCATAAATTTTAATATAGCATTAATAAGTTAATAATAAAATTATGATGACAGATTCCAGAAATTTTAGTGTTATTCTACATCATCATCTTCAATAAAAACGTGATTTTTTTGGTGAAATTAAATTATGAATAATGCTAGAAATACAAACTATTTTATAAATATTTTACAAACTGTTGATGTGTCATACTCTACCTTAGCATATTGTGTGGGACCAAAGACTACATTGAAATAATTTATTGATCAATACGTTGAGGTGGAGTATGTCACATCAGCAGTTTATAAAATAGTTTAGCACTACTCTTAAATTATTTTGCATGTGATGACTTATTTTTAAAAAGATAATGTTAGGAATTTTAATTTATTTTAAATACCATATGACATAATTAATTATAAGAGATATACTCAATTAATGTAATAATGACATTATTTGAGATCAAAAATTTAAAACTCCCAGTATTACTCCTTTTTTTTAATAAAAACATGGTGGTTGTTTTTTTTGAATAAAAATAAAATCACCGTTTTGGCCTTTGGGTGTTTGGCTACAATGTGGTAGGCGCCCAACGTGCACAAAATCCGTGACCTGAATAAAAGATGAACACCTAACCTAAGTCTGTGTATCACAAATTCACAATTTATTCAATAAGGTTTTTAATTGGATACACAAATAAGTTATTAGATACACACACACACACACACACACACACACACACACACACATATATATATATATATATATATATATATATATATATATAAAGTCCATGATACCCTTGATAAATAATTGTGACTTTCATAATTTAAAGGCTATTTAAATCTTTTCCTATTTATTTATATTTTATCAATAAACTAGTAAAATATAGGTACTCCACAGATACTGCACGTCTCTGAAAAATAGTCTTTAGACCGAATTATCTTTTAAATAATAAAGGCTATAAATTTGCAAAGTTATCTTAGGGGCATGTTTTGTTTGTAATCACTATTGTTTCACAAGGTTACAATTACATAAAAATCATATTCTTGGTATTAATAAACTTAGACCTACTTTATTTTTAAAATAATATATATATAAAAGAGGATTATAAATTGTTGAAATAAATTATATCAGAACGTATTATTACATAGAATAAAATCAATTAATCGATTAGATATTTACATGAATTGAGAGAAGATATCGTGTATGTATCACGCTTTCGCTGCGCTTAAGGGTGAAAGTCTTCAATTGCCTAACTGTTTTATTTATAGAATAACTAAAGGTCATAATCGTTCATCAAGATTATGAAATCCTATGGCCCATTATGCCAAATACTATTAGGAATATTATTTATAGGTCACATAATTAATTACCAAACTAATAAATAAAATGATTAAATTAATACAATATGAAATGTAAGACCCCAACTTATTAATAAATGAAATTAAATTTCCTCTATTTATTATTCTGAAATAGAAAGGGTTGATTTGATTAATGTGGTTAGTTATGGGTAAAATGCGCAAATATTTCAAATAAGCAAGTGGTTATAAAATATTCATTTTTGGTCGGTGAATATTCGTGTGGTCGTGGAATATTTTTTCTGTCGGAGAATATTCGTACGACGGCGCAGCTATTTGTGGGCCCCATAACGAAAAGCGATTGGATGAAGATAACGACAAAAATTGAGTTTTTATAAATAACGGCGTAGTTGTTACCGTTAACACTGTTGGAATACCCGGTGGTTAAAATACAGTAATACGCGTGGTTGTACAGTAGCACACGGATTACATAATATTTTAGAATTATTGATTTTTACGAAGGAAGGCACTACTCAATAATTGTTACAGTAGTTATTGTTCAATATTTTATTTTATTGATTCAATAATTGCTGCGTTGATATTTTATATTATTGTTGTTTCAATAATTATTGCTGCACAGTATTTTTCTTTATCAGATCAATAATTTATATTATTTAAATAATATTATTAGATAGCATTATTGGTAATGTCTAGAAAGTTCTGTCTAAGGAGGGGTTTGGTCATCTAATTGCGCGCTAGTAAAGAGAAATCCTTATTGAAAAGCCCCCTCTTTCTTGGGAACGGCCTGGTTGTCATAAATGTGATTCTGTAATATTAACTGTGGATAATTAATTATTGATTCATATGATAAGGAAATATTTATTTTATGTGAATATAAATGTTGAATATATTTTGTGGTTAAAAATGAAGGAGTTAATGTTGAGGTGTTTTATCAGTATTTTTGTCGGAATGGAGGTATTAAAAATCAATCAGTGTTTTTGAGATATATTGCGGGGGTTATAATTTTTAATCCGACCGTTGGATCGTTGTGATTTTTGGATATGTTATACATATATAAGTTGAGTATATGTCCACAAATTTTGAACCGTTAAAAATGAACGTATGATTTGTTATAAATTTTACGAGATGACTGGTTCAGAAATTGTAGAAGTTGCGAAATTTGTCATTTTGGTGGAAAATTCTTGAATTGGTGGGCCCCACTCTTGGTTGGTAAAGAAATGTATTGAGATTTTTATTCAAATGTGATGGATGGGAATAGTAGCAGGTAAAGCCATCAGGTTGCAGGTTAAGTCTGCTTCGGCGTGCTAACATTTTCCTATAAATAGAGGGCTAAGTTAGAATTGAAAATCACACCAGAATTCATAAGTTTTCTCTCTTTCTCTCTCTAGATTATTGAGTGTATTTTGTGAGTATTTAGATACTTTGAGAGTTGCTATTCAGCACAAGTTTTATTCAGCCTCATATTCGATATTTAGTCAGAAGTACGGTTATTTTGAGGTAAGGGATATTATTTTCTTCTTAAATGATATTATTTTCTTCAATATCATTATGGTAAAATATTGATATGAGTTTTTTTATCAAATTTGAAACTTTTTGTGTCGGGGTTACTATTCACGTATATGGCACTATTCACGAATACGGCACTATTCACCGAAAAATAAAATTTTTCCTTTTTGTCCAAGATGTCTATTATGGTTACTATCTTTGATTGTATCCATATTTTGATCTTTATTTTTGAATTATGCTTCACAATTGATTATTATGAAGTATTATTGATCTTGGATAAACTGTTATACGAATCCCTACTATTTGTCCTTCTGTCTCACTGGATTCATTTTCTTTAAAATATTTTTCATCATCCCCAGTCATAAATAATGATATTACTGAATATCTTTGGCCTGTAGTGCAAAGATGTATGATTACCTGATGAATATCTTTGGCCTGTAGTGCAAAGATGAATAGGTGTTGAGATGAACATGACTGACTGGTGATACAAATGAATATCTTTGGCCTGTAGTGCAAAGATGAATATTTGGTTAAAGATGATTATTAATTGATGTTACAGGGACAAAATATTAATGATGGACTTTTAAATCTTAGAAGATAGTAGAATTCATTCTCTACTTGACTCTTCTAATGGTTTGTTGTTTCCGCTGCAGTTGTTGATCTAAAACTTGTTGTCGATTATATTCTATCAGATTTTTCCCTGTTGAATACTAATGATAATTTGTTATATATTATCTTAGTCATAATATTCTTTACTGGGCTAGTTGAGCTCACCCTTTTTCTTTTTGTTCCATTTTTCTTCCCAAGAGGTGAGAACATAGCAGGATCTAGTCGGGGTATGGAGTGATGGTTCTAGAAAGATGTTTTAGCTGTCCTCACTATTTCTGTAAAATAGTGTTTGAATAATTATAATGAGGACTTATTTAAGTGTGGATATTATCTACAAGATAATATTTGTATTTAAACTCACAGTATGTGTTGTCGTATTTTGCACGACAATTGTATTATTGAAGTTGTAGTTTTCTTTTTGTACCATGTATTTGGCGACTCAGAATGGGTGTTGTATACCTATTTTGGGGGCGTCACAGTTGGTATCAGAGCTTAGGGATATGATCCCTGACTGAGATGTGAGACAAGAACTAGGAGGGGAGAGACGGGAAATTCCTTCGCTAGTATGACCTGACTAAGTTTATTTGGTGTTTATTTGGTCGGTCAGAGTATAGGGATAATATATTACATGACTATTAACCCTTGTTTTATGGCAATATTTAAGAATGGCAGCTGAGGACGTTAATAATGGAGTAAATCAGACCATGGAGACACCTTTGCTCACCACCCAGGGGAACGTGCAACAGGAAGACAATATTCCTCCTGTAAACAACGTTACCGAGCAAACGATGAATGAAGGAATGTTTAGAAGTTTTTTGCAGTTCATGCAAAATCAGACGAGGGAAACTCGTGTGCAGAATACGGGTGGAAATGATAACAACTCGCGGTTTGTCACAGCCAAGCAGTTCAAAGAATTGGGACCACCAGAATTTAAGGGAAAGCCGGATTCGATCATGGCGGAAACGTGGGTCAAGCAAATTACCAAGATATTCGATGTCTTGGGATGCACGGAGGAACAGAAGGTTCCATTCGCCACCTTTATGTTCCACGGTGAGGCAGACTACTGGTGGGAGTCTGTGAAGCGTACCCAGCCTGACGCACTCAACATGTCCTGGGAAACGTTTCAGAAACTGTTTAATGACAAGTACTTTCCTGAAAGTATTCGTCATATGAAGGAGGTAGAGTTTATTAGACTGGAACAAAACAACATGACGGTGTCCCAGTACGAGGAGAAGTTTGCAGAGTTATCCAGGTTTGCACCTCATTTGGTTGAAAATGAGGAACGAATGACAAGGATGTTTTTGAGAGGTCTAAAACCCGAGATTCGGCAATATCTTATCTCTCATAAATTTTCTTTATATTCAGATGTTGTAAACAGGGATCAATTATTAGAGCGAGATAATGAGCATGTTCAACCGAGGGACCACAACCAGGGTCATACTGGTGACAACAGTCATCGAAGCGATGAGAACCAGCGAGGAGGGAAAAATACAGACAAAAGTGGTAACCACTCGGGTGGTCATCGTGGCAATGATAATAGGAGAGGTGAGTCAAGTAGAAATTTCAAGAAGAGAAGATTTAACGATGACAGAAAGACGTCGACAGCAGCACCAGCACCAGGAACAAATTCTAGGGGAGGAGAACGACCGCCAGTTAGATGTAACAAATGCGGAGAGGAGGGACATATAAGTCCAAACTGTCCACAACAGTTCAAGGTATGTTATAATTGTGGAAAGGAAGGACATATCGCTCGAGATTGTACTATAGCGAAACCAAGTCCAGCTGGGACGGTGACACCAAAGGTGGATACGGACAAAATAAAGTCGGCGGTTTCTGGAAGAACGTTTGTCATGACTGCCCAAAACGCGAGGAACCCGAACGAAGGTATAACGGGTTAGTTAATTATAAATTCTTGCGAAGTTTATACCTTACTAGATACCGGTTCTACCCATTCTTTTATCTCTCCTACTTGTGCTCAACGTTTAAACTTGACTCTGGAGAAATTAGACTTTGACCTATCTGTGGAGACTCCGTTAGGAGAAACTTTTATTACATCTACAGTTTATAAATCTTGCTTAATCCAAGTTGGCACAATCACATTACCTGTTGACCTTGTCTCTTTAAAGATACATGCTTTTGATGTGATTTTAGGAATTGATTGGTTAACTACTCATCATGCCAAAATTGATTGTTTTCGTAAGGTTGTTAGTTTTCATATTCCTAACCAACCTGTTATGCGAATTCAAGCAACCAAACCACTAAAATCAATCGCTGTCATACCAAGCCATAAAGCCATTCGTTTATTGAAAAACGGATGTCAAGCTTTCTTAGCCCATGTCATGGACTTAAACAAAAATACGTCAGATTTGAATGATATTTTTGTTGTTAGTGAATTTCCTGACGTATTTCCTGAAGAATTTCCTGGCCTAACCCAGATCGTGATATTGAATTTTTATATTGATCTTCAACCCGATACAGAACCCATTTCTAAAATCTCATATTGAATAGCTCCTATTGAACTTCAGGAGTTAAAAACCCAACTATAGAAGTTGGTACCCGAGCCTCTATCTGGTGACTTCCTTTGTGGAATGCACCAAAGCCAGACTCTCTGCAAGGGACTCTATATTTTGTGGTAGTAAAACAATAGGTGCCATTGTGACGTGCTATCCAAGATTAGGATATGAATCACAATTGAGAGCAACCGAAGTCGGTGACCAAAGTACATAGCTTTCTGGGCTTAGTTGGTTACTATCGGAGATTCGTGGAAGGATTTTCTCGAATCGCTACTCCGTTAACTTAGCTGACTCAGAAAGATACAAAATTCGTATGGAGCGAGGAATGCGAGAAGATTTTCCAATAGCTCAAGAGGCGACTCATTCGGAACCTGTTCTGACCATACCATCCTGGAAAAGCGAACGTGGTAGGTGACGCATTGAGTAGAAGATTGTACGCGAGTACGAGTGCGATATTGTTGAACACAAAGACCTATTTTGTATAATTTATAAATGATTGAGATAGAGTTAATGACTCTAGGGACCCACGTGATGATATACGAGTAAAATCGACTTTAATCGATAACGTTAAAGCCGCTCAAGCTACAGACTTGGAGCTGATGAATATAAAGAAGAAGGTGCAAGAATGTGTTATTCTAGAAGTAAGAGTCGATGAAGAGAAGAAAGCTCAAGCCTTCGATTTAATTGAAATCCTTGATCGAGTAGGAACTGTGGCCTATAGACTCACCTTAACGCTAAGTATGTCGCGTGTTCATAACATTTTTCACGTATCGATGTTACGTAAATATGTGGACGACCCGAATCATATTATTGCGTTCGAACCAGACTAGATAGCCGAAGATTTAACGTACGAGGAGGTACCTGTTAAGATATTAGATAGGAAAGAACATGTCCTATGCACGAAGGTTATACCATAAGTTAAGGTTTTGTGGAGAAACCATGCTATTGAAGAAATGACTTGGGAGTTGGAATCAGAAATGAAAGCGAGGCATCCTCACCTTTTCGAAACACTAGGTACGTACGTCAATTTCGAGGACGAAATTTCATAAGGAGAGGAGGTTGTAAGTGTAAGACCCCGAATTTTATGAAATAAAAGTATTCAATTTTTCTTATAATTACTATTCAGTAAATGGTTAAATTGATTAATGTTAAAGTTAAGGGTGATATATGAATTTTTTTTCAAAATATACAAGTGGTTATAAAATATTCATTGTTGTCGGGGAATATTCGTTTGGTCGTGGAATATTCTTTCTGTCGGAGAATATTCGTACGACGGCGCAGCCATTTGTGGGCCCCATAACAGAATAACTGTCGGGTGAAGAAAATGACAAATTTGAGTTTTTACAAATAACGGTGTAGTTGTTACCGTTAACACTGTTGGAATACCCGGTGGTTAAAATACAGTAATACGCGTTATTACACAATAGCAAACGGTATTGCACAGTATTTTTTTTTAATTATTGATTCTTGCTTGAGAAGGCACTACTCAATAATTGTTACAGTAGTTACTGTTTAATATTTTATTTTATTGATTCAATAATTGCTGTGTTGAAATTTTATATTATTATTGTTCAATAATTGTCACTGCACAATATTTCCCATTATCAGATCAATAATTCATATTATTTGAATAATATTATTAGATAGCATTATTGGCAATATCTAGAAAGTTCTGTCTAAGGAGAGGTTTGGTCATCTAATTGCGCGCCAGTAAATAAAAATTCTTATTGGAAAGTCCCCTCTTTCCTGGGAACGGTCTGGTTGTCATAAATGTGATTCTGTAATATTATCTGTAAATAATTAATTATTGATTCATATGATAAGGAAATATTTATTTTATGTGGATATAAATTAGGGATATATTTTTGTTGTTAAAAATGAAGGAGTTAATGTTGAGGTGTTTTATCTGTATTTTTATCGGAACGGAGGTATTAAAAATCAAATTAGAGTTTTTGAGATATATTGCGGGGGTTATAATTTTTAATCCAACCGTTGGATCGTTGTGATTTTTGGATATGTTATACATATATAAGTTGAGTATATGTCCATAAATTTTGAACCGTTAAAAATTAACGTATGATTTGTTATGAATTTTACGAAATGACTGGTTTAGAAATTGTTGAAGTTTCAGAATTTATCATTTTGGTGGAAAATTCTAGAATTTGTGGGCCCCACTCTTGGTTGGTGAAGAAATGTGCTGAAAATTTTATTCAAATGTGGTGAGTGGAATAGTAGCAGGTAAAGCTATCAGGTTGCAGGTTAAGTCTGTTTCGGCGTGCTAACATTTTCTTATAAATAGAGGGCAAAGTTAGAATTGAAAATCACACTAAAATTCATAAGTTTTCTCTCTTTCTCTCTCTATATTATGAAGCATATTTTGTTAGTATTTAGATACTTTGAGAGTTACTATTCAGTGCAAGTTTCCTTCGGCTTTGCATTCCAGTCAGAAATACTGCACTTTTAAGGTAAGAGATAGTAAGGGATTTTAAGGGTTATTATGTTTTTCAGGTCGTAATTCTTCTGACCTTTAGAAAATTTTGGAAAAATTTGAAATGATATTTTGATGAGTTTTATTGATTGTGTTCGAAAATAGTAATTTTTGGATGTATATATTAAGATTTATGAATTTTACGAGAAAAGACTATTTTAAAAGTAACTGCTTATAACTCCTTGTGGTTAACTCTAAAATTGATGAAATTTTTATTGGAAGTATATCTATATAATATCAGTGTACTCTGTGAATTTCGGAATTTTTGGATAAAAGTACAATTTATGATAAATGTCTAAATATTCGGCAGTTTTGGCCATATGAAAAATAGTAAATGAATTTTAAAAATTCCAGAAAAAATATATGTTCAATATAGGACTATATTCTGCAAAATTCCAGAAAAGAAATATTTTTGGGACTGATTTGGTATTTTTCATGAAAATGGTCTAGTTATGAGTAAATGAATTAAATATGTTATGTGAAGTAAGAAAATTAGAAAATATGATTTTATGGCTTGAGAATCATATATGAGTTATATGCAGATTTTTGATGAGAGTTTTGATTATTGGTGATGAAATCTTAAGAGTTGGCATTTTATGATGATTAAATGCATTAATTAGTAAAGTGTAAACAATTTAAATAAATTGTTTATAAGATTAAGAAATATTATTCTTTCAATATCATTATACCGAAATATTGGTATGTATATTATTGTGGAATTTTTACCTTTTTCATGTCGAGATTACTATTCATGAGTTACTATTCATGAGTTACTATTCACGAGTTACTATTCATGAGTTACTATTCACGAGTTGCTATTCACGATAAAATTGGTTTCTTTTTCTAACCAAATTATAGTTGATTTATGAATATTACTCTTGAGATTTAAACTATATGTTGATCATATTATTTTTATTATCATATATAACATTTTTATAACCCTAATGATGATATTCTCTTTCACTTGAGTGTAAAGATGGGTAGATTATTGGTATGATCATGACTAGGGTTCTCTTTGGTCAGTTGTGCAAAGTTGAATTGGTGACTGGTATAATCATGACCATTGAATTTATAAGTGAATATCTTTAGCTTAAGTGCAAAGATGAATTGATCAACATGGTTATAATTATTGTTTTTATAAATTCTGAAATGATTATATATTTCTTTGATATATGAATATATTTGGCCTATAGTGCAAATATGAACTGTTGATGAATATCTTTGGCCTGTAGTGCAAATATGAATTATTGATGAATATCTTTGGCCTGTAGTGCAAAGATGAATTGTTGATGAATATCTTTGGTCCGTAGTGCAAAGATGACATGTTGTTGAATATCTTTGGTCATTAGTGCAAAGATGAATTAATGACGAATATCTTTGGGTCGTAGTGCAAAGATGAAATTATTAGTATGATTACGAACATGAACTGTGATTTGGTATAACCATGATCTTTGATGTTTCAGGTAAAAACAGGTGATGAAAATATTCTTCGTCCTGGGTGCGAAGAGGAATTTAGAATCACAATTATGATTATGAGTTATTCATATGATTGTGGAAAGGAACTGTTAAGTGATGTTACAGGGATAAAACATTGTTGATGGATTTTTAACATGGAGAAGATAATAGACTTTATGGTCTATTTGACTCTTCTAATGGATTTCTCATTCCGCTGCAACTATGGTTGAAATTTTTATCATTTACCATATGTTCTAAATCTCTGATTTATTATTGATGAAGGCTATTGATAATTTAATTATCTTTAGTCATGATATTCTTTACTGAGCTAGTTGTGCTCACATTTTTGCTTCACAATTCCTTTCAGGTAATAAGAGTGTAGCTGGGTCGAACGAGGGTAACGGGAAAATAGAACGATGGTCTCTAGCTGTGGATGTTCTCCCGAAGCAGTATAGAAAAGTTCATTTAGTAGTTTTATTTGGTGAATCCAATAGGGTAAGGTGTACCCAACGTTGGAAGAGTGGTTTGTCACTATCATACAAGATGTCTAATGACATACAACCTCGTATCATCATAAGACAAGATTGTGCTCATCCACTTGCTGAGTATATTTACGAGCACTACCTATATAATCTTGGTGTTTGTTTGAAGTATAATTCTCAATTAGAGACAGTGGAGATAATGATAAGTCAAGAGAAGACTCACCATTGGGAAGAATATGATAGTAATCTTCTCGTTTTTCTTTAGGGTCAATTGGGTCAACCAAGGATAATTCTGTGGCCATATGATATCTATCATAACCTAGATGCATGGCCTCCCATGTACGAAGGTTTCCTTGAGCACTTCCCAAAGATTCTAATTTCTAAAACAGTTTTTGACTATACATTTATGTAAGGTATCATTGTGAGGTGCTGTCCACGATTGGGACATGAGTCACATTTAGTATATATTTGTATCCAAACTCACAGCATATGTGTTGCACGACAATTGTTGTAATAAAGTTGTAGTTATTTTCTGTACCATGTATTTGGCGACTCAGAATAGGTTGGATGGAATGGACCTATTTTGGGGTTGTCACATTTGGTATCAGAGCTTAGGGATATGATCTCTGGCGAAGATCGGGGAATAGAACTAGGAGGGGAGAGATGAGTAAATCATTCGCTAGTGTGTCCTACCTAAGCTTATTTGTTGGTCAGTCATAATATCGAGATATTATGTAAATGTTAATTTATTCAATTAACCCTTGTTTTGAAGTTGTATTCTAGAATGATATCTGAAATACAAGAGATGAGCAATGGAGAAATCATGATGACAAGGAAGATGAAATCTGAAATGGAAGCAAGGTATTCTCAACTCTTCGAAATACCAGGTACGTAAATTTCGGGGACGAAATTTCATAAGGAGGGGAGATTGTAAGACCCCGAATTTTATGAAATAAAAGTATTTAATTTTTCTTATAATTACTATTCAGTAAATGGTTAAATTGATTAATGTTAAAGTTAAGGGTGATATATGAATCTTTTTTCAAAATATACAAGTGGTTATAAAATATTCATTGTTGTCGGGGAATATTCGTTTGGTCGTGGAATATTCTTTTTGTCGGGGAATATTCGTACGACGGCGCAGCCATTTGTGGGCCCCATAACAGAACAACTGTCGGGTGAAGAAAATGACAAATTTGAGTTTTTACAAATAACGGCGTAGTTGTTACCGTTAACACTGTTGGAATACCCGGTGGTTAAAATACAGTAATACGCGTTATTGCACAATAGCAAACGGTATTGCACAGTATTTTTTTTCAGTTATTGATTCTTACTTGAGAAGGCACTATTCAATAATTGTTACAGTAGTTACTGTTCAATATTTTATTTTATTGATTCAATAATTGCTGCGTTGAAATTTTATATTATTATTGTTCAATAATTGTCACTGCACAATATTTCCCATTATCAGATCAATAATTCATATTATTTGAATAATATTATTAGATAGCATTATTGGCAATGTGACAACCCCAAAATAGGTCCATTCCATCCAACCTATTCTGAGTCGCCAAATACATGGTACAGAAAACAACTACAACTTTATTACAATAATTGTCGTGCAAAATACAACAACACATATGCTGTGAGTTTGGATACAAATATATACCAAATGTGACTCATGTTCCAACCGTGGACATCACCTCACAATGACACCTTACATAAAGGTATAGTCAAAAACTGTTTTAGAAATTAGAATATTTGGGAAGTGCTCAAGGAAACCTTCGTACATGGGAGGCCATGCGTCTAGGTTATGATAGATATCATATGGCCACAGAATTATCCTTGGTTGACCCAATAGATCCCAAAGAAAAACGAGAAGATTACTATCATATTCTTCCCAATGGTGAGTCTTCTCTTGACTTATCATTATCTCCACTGTCTTTAATTGAGAATTATACTTCAAACAAATACCAAGATTATATAGGTAGTGCTCGTATATATACTCAACAAGTGGATGAGCACATCCCTGTCTTATAATGACACGAGGTTGTATGTCGTTAGACATCTTGTATGATAGTGGCAAAATACCCTTCCAACGTTGGGTACACCTTACCCTATTGGATTCACCAAATAAAACTACAAAATAAACTTTTCTATAATGCTTCGGGAGAACATCCACAGCTAGAGACCACCGTTCTATTTTTCCGTTACCCTCGCTCGACCCAGCTACACTCTTATTACCTGAAAAGAATTGTGAAGCAAAAGGGTGAGCACAACTAGCTCAGTAAAGAATATCATGACTAAAGATAATTAAATTATCAATAGCCTTCATCAATAATAAATCAGAGATTTAGAACATATGGTAAATGATAAAAATTTTAACCATAGTTGCAGCGGAACGAGCAATCCATTAGAAGAGTCAAATAGACTATAAAGTCTATTATCTTTTCCATGTTAAAAATCCACCAACAATGTTTTATTCCTGTAACATCAATCAACAATTCTGGTCCACAATCATATGAATAACTCATAATCATAACTGTAGTTCTAAATTCCTCTTCTCATCCAGGACGAAGATAATTTTCATCACCTATCTTTACCTGAAACATCAAAGATCATGGTTACACCAAATCACATTTCCTGTTCATAATCATACTAATAACTTCATCTTTGCACTACAGCCAAAGATATTCATTTGTATCACCAGTTGGTCATGTTCATCTCAACATCTGTTCATCTTTGCACTACTGACCAAAGATATTCAACAACATGCCATCTTTGCACTACAGGCCAAAGATATTCATCAATAATTTATCTTTGCACTACAGGCCAAAGATATTCCTCAACAGTTCATATTTGCACTATCGGCCAAATATATTAATATCTCAAAAAAATATATAATCATTTCAGAATTTATATAAACAATAATTATAACCATGTTGATCAATTCACCTTTGCACTTAAGCTAAAGATATTCACTTATAAATTCAATGGTCATGATTATACCAGTCAACAATTCAACTTTGCACTACTGGCCAAAGAGAACTCATAGTCATGATCATACCAAAAATCTACCCATATTTACACTCAAGTCAAAGAGAAATATCATCATTAGGGTTATAAAAATATTATATATGATAATAAAATCAATATAATCAACATATAGATATTCTTTATAGTCTAAATAAAATGAATTATTGATCTGATAATGGAGATGATGTGCAGTGACAATTATTGAGCAACAATAATATAAAATATCAACACAGCAATTATTGAATCAATAAAATAAAATATTGAACAGTAATTACAGTAACAATTATTGAGTAGTGCCTTCTTACGTAAGAATCAATAATTTCAAAAATACTATGCAATACCGTGTGCTACTGTGCAATAACGCGTATTACTGTATTTTAACCACCGAGTATTCCAACAGTGTTAACGGTAACAACTACGCCGTTATTTGTAAAAACTCAAATTTGTCGTTTTCTTCACCCGACAGTTATTCTATTATGGAGCCCACAAATGGTTGTGCCGTCGTACGAATATTCCCCGACAGAAAGAAGATTCCACGACCAACGAATATTCCCCGACAACAATGATTATTTTATAACCACTTGTTTATTTGAAAAAATTTTATATTTCACCCATAACTTTAACTTTTTATCAATTTAACCATTTACTGAATTGTAATTATAAGAAAAATTGAATACTTTTATTTCATAAAATTCGGGGTCTTACAATCTCCCCTCCTTATGAAATTTCGTCCCCGAAATTTACGTACCTGGTATTTCAAAGATTTGAGAATACCTTCTTTTCATTTCAGATTCCATCTTCCCTGTCATCATAATTTCTCCATTGATCATCTCATGTATTTCAGATATCATTCTAGAATACAGCTTCAAAACAAGGGTTAATTGAACAAATTAACATATCACATAATATCCCGATACTATGACTGACCAATAAATAAGCTTAGGTAGGACACACTAGCGAAGGATTTACTCATCTCTCCACTCCTAGTTATATTCTCCGATCTCCGCCAGAGACCATATCCCTAAGCTCTGATACCACCTGTGACCCTCATGGTGCTTCAACCACAGCACCTCACAATGGTACTTATCAGTTTGCCACCGCAGAACGGCGTCCCCTACGGAGAGTCTGGCTTCGGTGCATCCCCCATAAACAGGAAGCCATCAGCAAGAGGCTCGGGGCACTTTACTTATGGCTCTGATACCAACTGTGACAACCCCAAAATAGGTCAATTCCATCCAACTTATTCTGAGTCGCCAAATACATGGTACAGAAAACAACTACAACTTTATTACAACAATTGTCGTGCAAAATACAACAACACATATGCTGTGAGTTTGGATACAAATATATACCAAATGTGACTCATGTTCCAACCGTGGACATCACCTCACAATGACACCTTACATAAAGGTATAGTCAAAAACTGTTTTAGAAATTAGAATCTTTGGGAAGTGCTCAAGGAAACCTTCGTACATGGGTGGCCATGCGTCTAGGTTATGATAGATATCATATGGCCACAGAATTATCCTTGGTTGACCCAATAGACCCCAAAGAAAAACGGGAAGATTACTATCATATTCTTCCCAATGGTGAGTCTTCTCTTGACTTATCATTATCTCCATTGTCTTTAATCGAGAATTATACTTCAAACAAATACCAAGATTATATAGGTAGTGCTCGTATATATACTCAGCAAGTGGATGAGCACATCCTTGTCTTATGATGACACGAGGTTGTATGTCGTTAGACATCTTGTATGATAGTGGCAAAACACCTTTCCAACGTTGGGTACACCTTACCTTATTGGATTTACCAAATAAAACTACTAAATGAACTTTTCTATACTGCTTCGGGAGAACATCCACAGCTAGAGACCACCGTTCTATTTCCCCGTTACCCTCGCTCGACTCAGCTACACTCTTATTACCTGAAAGCAATTGTGAAGCAAAAGGGTGAGCACAACTAGCTCAGTAAAGAATATCATGACTAAAGATAATTAAATTATCAATAGCCTTCATCAATAATAAATCAGAGATTTAGAACATATGGTAAATGATAAAAATTTCAACCATAGTTGCAGCGGAACGAGTAATCCATTAGAAGAGTCAAATAGACTATAAAGTCTATTATCTTCTCCATGTTAAAAATCCACCAACAATGTTTTATCCCTGTAACATCAATCAATAATTCTGGTCCACAATCATATGAATAACTCATAATCATAACTGTAGTTCTAAATTCCTCTTCTCATCCAGGACGAAGATAATTTTTATCACCTATCTTTACCTGAAACATCAAAGATCATGGTTACACCAAATCATATTAACTGTTCATAATCATACTAATAACTTCATCTTTGTACTACGGCCAAAGATATTCATTTGTATCACCAGTTGGTCATGTTCATCTCAACATCTGTTCATCTTTGCACTACTGACAGAAGATATTCAACAACATGCCATCTTTGCACTACAGGCCAAAGATATTCATCAATAATTTATCTTTGCACTACAGGCCAAAGATATTCCTCAACAGTTCATATTTGCACTATCGGCCAAATATATTAATATCTCAAAGAAATATATAATCATTTCAGAATTTATATAAACAATAATTATAACCATGTTGATCAATTCACCTTTGCATTTAAACTAAAGATATTCACTTATAAATTCAATGATCATGATCATACCAGTCAACAATTCAACTTTGCACTACTGGCCAAAGAGAACTCATAGTCATGATCATACCAAAAATCTACCCATCTTTACACTCAAGTCAAAGAGAAATATCATCATTAGGGTTATAAAAATATTATATATGATAATAAAATCAATATAATAAACATATAGATTTAATCTCAAGAGTAATATTCATAAATCAACTATAATTTGGTTAGAAAAAGAAACCAATTTTGTCGTGAATAGTAACTCGTGAATAGTAACTCGTGAATAGTAACTCGACACAAAAAGGTAGAAATTCATTAATAAAATACATACCAATATTTCGGTATAATGATATTGAAAGAATAATATTTCTTAAGCTTATAAACAATTTATTTTAATTGTTTACACTTTACTAAATAATGCATTTAATCATCCTAAAATGCCAAACTCATAAGATTTCATCACCAATAACCAAAAACCCTCATCAAAAATCTGCATATACCTCATATAGGATTCTCAAGCCATAAAATCCTATTTTCTAATTTTTTTTCTTCACAAAACATATTTAATTCATTTACTCATAACTAGACTATTTTTACGAAAAATACCAAATCAGTTCCAAAAATATTTCTTTTCTGAGATTTAGCATAATATAGTCCCATAGTGAACATATATTTTTCTCAGAATTTTTAAAAGTCATTTACTATTTTTTATATGTCTAAAATAGCCGAATATTTAGACATTTATCAAAAATTATACTTTTATCTAAAAATTCTGAAATTCACAGAGTATACTCCGATCATATTCATGTACTCCCAATAAAAATTTCACCAATTTTAGAGTTAACCACAAGGAATTATAAGCGATTACTTTTAAAATAATATTTTCCCGTAAAATTCATAACTCTTAATCTATACATCCAAAAATTACCATTTTTGGACACAATCAAGAAAACTCATCAAAATATCATTTCAAATATTTCTAGAATTTTTTAAGTTCAAAAAAATTACGAAACTGAAAAATCATAACAACCCTTAAAATCCCTTACTATCCCTTACCTCAAAAGAGCAGTACTTCTGATCGGTATAAGGCTGAAGGAAACTTGCACTGATGAATAGAAACTCACAGAGTATCTAAATACTCATAAAATACTCTCAATAATCTAGAGAGAGAAAGAGAGAAAACTTATGAATTCTGGTGTGATTTTTAATTCTAACTTAGCCCTCAATTTATAGGAAAATGTTAGCACGCCGAATCAGACTTAACCTGTAACCTGATGGCTTTACCTGCTACTATTCCCACCCACCATATTTGAATAAAAATCTCAGTACATTTTTTCACAAACCAAGAGTGGGGCCCACCAATTCTAGAATTTTCCACCAAAATGATTAACTCCGAAAATTCAACAATTTCTGAACCAGTCATCTCATAAAATTCATAACAAATCATACGTTCATTTTTAACGGTTCAAAGTTTGTGGACATATACTCAACTTAAAATGTATAACATATCCAAATATTACCACGATCCAACGGTCGGATCAAAAATTATAACTTACGCAATATATCTCAAGAACACTGATTATCGGATTATAAATCCTTCGGACCAGTTTCATTCGAAAATTCACCATGAAATATCCACAAAGAATTTTTGGGTGATTCCAAATTCTACGGTTAGCTTACTTCCAGGGCTTACTTTTGATATATGGCTCATCTCCTAACTCATTATACACAAAGAGTTATGGATTTTACAAAATTAAGTAATAAACTAATTTTTCTGAAAATCCCATATTTTGTTCTCCATTTCGATAAAATACTGATAAAACACCTCATCATTAATTCCTTCATTTATAACCACATAAATAAATCTATCATTTATATCCACATCAAATAAATATTTTCTTATCATATAAATCAATAATTAATTATTCATAAATAATATTACAGAATCACAATTATGACAACCAGGCAGTTCCCAGGAAAGAGGGGGCTTTTCAATAAGGATTTCTCCTTACTGACGCGCAATTAGATGACCAAACCACTCCTTAGACAGAACTTTTTAGACATTGTCAATAATGCAATCTAATAATATTATTCTAAATAATATGAATTATTGATCTGATAATGGAGATGATGTGCAGTGACAATTATTGAGCAACAATAATATAAAATATCAACACAGCAATTGTTGAATCAATAAAATAAAATATTGAACAGTAATTACAGTAACAATTATTGAGTAGTGCCTTCTTACGTAAGAATCAATAATTTCAAAAATACTATGCAATACCGTGTGCTACTGTGCAATAACGCGTATTACTGTATTTTAACCACCGGGTATTCCAACAGTGTTAACGGTAACAACTACGCCGTTATTTGTAAAAACTCAAATTTGTCGTTTTCTTCACCCGACAGTTATTCTATTATGGGGCCCACAAATGGCTGCGTCGTCGTACGAATATTCTCCGACAGAAAGAATATTCCACGACCAACGAATATTCCCCGACAACAATGATTATTTTATAACCACTTGTTTATTTGAAAATTTTTTATATTTCACCCATAACTTTAACTTTTTATCAATTTAACCATTTACTGAATTGTAATTATAAGAAAAATTGAATACTTTTATTTCATAAAATTCGGGGTCTTACAATCTCCCCTCCTTATGAAATTTCGTCCCCGAAATTTACGTACCTGGTATTTCAAAGAGTTGAGAATACCTTCTTTTCATTTCAGATTCCATCTTCCCTGTCATCATAATTTCCCCATTGATCATCTCCTGTATTTCAGATATCATTCTAGAATACAGCTTCAAAACAAGGGTTAATTGAACAAATTAACATATCACATAATATCCCGATATTATGACTGACCACCAAATAAGCTTAGGTAGGACACACTAGCGAAGGATTTACTCATCTCTCCACTCCTAGTTATATTCTCTGATCTCCGCCAGAGACCATATCCCTAAACTCTGATACCACCTGTGACCCTCATGGTGCTTCAACCACAGCACCTCACAATGGTACATATCAGTTTGCCACAGCAGAACGGCGTCCCCTACGGAGAGTCTGGCTTCGGTGCATCTCCCATAAACAGGAAGTCACCAGCGAGAGGCTCGGGGCTCTTTACTTATGACTCTGATACCAACTGTGACAACCCCAAAATAAGTTCATTCCATCCAACTTATTCTGAGTCGCCAAATACATGGTACAGAAAACAACTACAACTTTATTACAACAATTGTCGTGCAAAATACAACAACAAAAATGCTGTGAGTTTGGATACAAATATATACCAAATGTGACTCATGTTCCAACCGTGGACATCACCTCACAATGACACCTTACATAAAGGTATAGTCAAAAACTGTTTTAGAAATTAGAATCTTTGGGAAGTGCTCAAGTAAACCTTCATACATGGGAGGCCATGCGTCTAGGTTATGATAGATATCATATGGCCACAGAATTATCCTTGGTTGACCCAATAGACCCCAAAAAAAATGAGAAGATTACTATCACATTCTTCCCAATGGTGAGTCTTCTCTTGACTTATCATTATCTCCACTGTCTTTAATCGAGAATTATACTTCAAACAAACACCAAGATTATATAGGTAGTGCTCGTATATATACTCAGCAAGTGGATTAGCACATCCTTGTCTTATGATGACACGAGGTTGTATGTCGTTAGACATCTTGTATGATAGTGGCAAAACACCCTTCTAACGTTGGGTACACCTTACCCTATTGGATTCACCAAATAAAATAACTAAATGAACTTTTCTATACTGTTTCGGGAGAACATCCACAGCTAGAGACCACCGTTCTATTTCCCCGTTACCCTCGCTCGACTCAGCTACACTCTTATTACCTGAAAGGAATTGTGAAGCAAAAGGGTGAGCACAACTAGCTCAGTAAAGAATATCATGACTAAAGATAATTAAATTATCAATAGCCTTCATCAATAATAAATCAAAGATTTAGAACATATGGTAAATGATAAAAATTTCAACCATAGTTGCAGCGGAACGAGCAATCCATTAGAAGAGTCAAATAGACTATAAAGTCTATTATCAAGTGGTTGCAATGGACCCTTTGGTACTTGATGCTCCGCTTTTACACGTTGACAAGTTAAACATCTCGAGATAAACTCCGCGATCTCTCTTTTCATATTGCTCCACCAAAATGTATGTCGAAGATCGTGATACATTTTGGTACTCCCAAGATGGATTGCAAACGGTGTGTTGTGTGCCTCCATCATTATTCTATGCTTCAAGTCAAAATCATTAGGAACACAAAGTCTGGAGTTGACTCGAAGTATTCCTTCTTCATCAATTCTTGCTTCTGGAATAGCACCTTCTTGCACTTTCTTCTTCATACGCATCAGCTCTATGTCCGTAGCTTGAGCAGCTTTAACTTTATCGATTAAAGTCGGTTCTACTCGTATATTTGATATCATCATGTGGGTACTTGGAGCCTTCATCTCTATCTCCATCCTTTGTAAGTCATACAAAATGGGCCTTTGTGTTAACAATATTGCACTCGTACCCGCATATGATCTTCTACTCAATGCGTCAGCTACTACGTTTGCTTTTCCAGGATGAGATTGGATGGTATGATCGTAATCTTTCAACAGCTCGAGCCAACGTCGCTGCCGCATGTTGAGTTCCTTTTGGGTGAAGAAATATTTGAGGCTTTTATGATCTGTATAGATCTCCACTTTCTCCCCATAAAGGTAGTGTCTCCAGATCTTCAACGCAAAAACGACTGCTGCCAACTCCAAATCATGAGTAGGATAATTCCTCTCATATTCTTTGAGTTGTCGTGAGGCATAGGCTATGACTTTCCCATGTTGCATGAGAACACATCCTAACCCTTTGCCTGAAGCATCGCTGTAGATAACAAATCCATCCGAACCAGATGGTATTGTCAGAACAGGTGCCGAAATGAGTCTCCTCTTGAGTTCTTGGAAACTCTTCTCGCATTCCTCACTCCATACGAATTTTGTATCTTTCCGAGTCAGCTGAGTTAACGGAGTAGCGATTCGAGAAAATCCTTCCACAAATCTCCGATAATAACCAGCTAAGCCCAGAAAGCTACGTACTTCGGTTACCGACTTCGGTTGCTCCCAACTTTGTATGGCTTCAATCTTCGCCGGGTCGACAGATACTCCATGTTTTGACACCACGTGCCCAAGGAATGCTACTTCCTCAAGCCAGAACTCGCATTTCTTCAGTTTGGCATATAGCTTGTTTTCACGAAGCCTTTGCAGTACCAGCTTCAAATGGCGCTCATGATCTTCACGGCTTTTGGAATAGATGAGGATGTCATCAATAAAGACAACAACGAACTGATCCAAATATTCTTTGAATACACGGTTCATCATATCCATGAAGGCAGCAGGAGCATTAGTCAATCCAAAAGACATTACTAAGAATTCATAATGCCCGTACCGAGTTCTGAAGGCAGTCTTTGGAATATCCTCAGTTTTAATCTTCAGCTGATGATATCCAGAACGAAGATCGATCTTTGAAAAGAATTGTGCTCCTTGCAACTGGTCAAACAGGTCATCAATGCGAGGCAGCGGATACCTATTCTTGATGGTGACATGGTTCAATTCTCGATAGTCAATACAAAGTCGCATACTCCCGTCTTTCTTCTTTACGAATAAAACAGGAGCACTCCAAGGAGACGTACTAGGACAAATAAAACCGATGTCCAACAACTCCTGTAGTTGGACTTTTAACTCCTGAAGTTCAATAGGAGCCATTCGATATGGGGTTTTAGAAATGGGCTTTGTACCGGGTTCAAGGTCAATAAAGAATTCAATTTCTCGTTCCGGGGGTAGACCGAGAAGTTCTTCAGGGAATACATCGGGAAATTCTCTAACAATAGAAATATTATTCAAATCTGACTTGTCTTTGTTCAAATCCATAACATGGGCTAAGAAAGTTTGACATCCGTTTTTCAATAAACGAATAGCTTTGTGGCTTGATATGACAGTGACTGATTTTAGTGGTTTAGTAGTTTGAATTCGTATGACAGGTTGGTTAGGAATATGAAAACTAACAACCTTACGAAAACAATCAATTTTAGCATGATGAGTGGTTAACCAATCAATTCCTAAAATCACATCAAAAGCAAGTATCTTTAAAGAGATAAGATCAACAGGTAATGTGATAGTGCCAACTTGGATCATGCAAGATTTATAAACTGTAGATGTAACGAAGGTTTCACCCAACGGAGTTTCAACAGATAAGTTAAAGTCCAATTTCTCCGGAGTCAAGTTTAAACGTTGAGCACAAGCAGGAGAGATAAAAGAATGGGTAGAACCGGTATCTAGTAAAGTATAAACTTCGTAAGAATTCAAGATTAGCTTACCCGTGATCACCTCGTTCGGGTTTCTCGCGTTTTGGCCAGTCACGACAAACGCCCTTCCAGGAACCGCTGATTTCGACTTATCCGGGATAACTTTTGGAGTCACCATCCCGCTGAACTTGGTTTTGCTACAGAACACTCTCGAGCTATATGACCTTCCTTTCCACAGTTATAACATACCTTGGATTGTTGTGGGCAGTTTGGGCTGATATGTCCCTCTTTCCCACATTTGTAACATACGACCGGTGGTCGTTCTCCTCCCCTAGAAACAGTTGATGTTTGTGCTGACGTCTTCACGTTATCATTGTTGTACCTTCTCTTCTTGAAATCTCCTCCCGACTCGCTCCTTCTATTATCACGACCACGATTACCACCAGAGTGGTTACCGCTTTTGTCCGAATGTTTTCCTCCCTGCTAGTTTTCATTGCTTCGATGACTGCCGCCACCGGTATGACCCTGGTTGTGGTCCCTCGGTTGCACATACTCATTATCTCGCTCTAATAATTGAGCCCTGTTTACAACATCTGAATATAAAGAAAATTTATGAGAGATAAGATATTGCCGAATCTCGGGTTTTAGACCTCTCAGAAACATCCTTGTCATTCGTTCCTCATTTTCGACCAAATGAGGTGCAAACCTGGATAACTCTGCAAACTTCGCCTCGTACTGGGACACCGTCATGTTGTTTTGTTCCAGTCTAATAAACTCAACCTCCTTCATATGACGAATACTTTCAGGAAAGTACTTGTCATTGAACAGTTTTTGAAATGTTTCCCAGGACATGTTGAGTGCGTCAGGCTGGGTACGCTTCACAGACTCCCACCAGTAGTCTGCCTCACCGCGGAACATAAATGTGGCGAATGGAACCTTCTGTTCCTCCGTGCATCCCAAGACATCAAATATCTTGGTAATTTGCTTGACCCACGTTTCCGCCATGATCGGATCCGGCTTTCCCTTAAATTCTGGTGGTCCCAATTCTTTGAACTGCTTAGCTGTGACAAACCGCGCGTTGTTATCATTTCCACCCGTATTCTGCACACGAGTCTCCCTCGTCTGATTTTGCATGAACTGCAAAAAGCTCCTAAACATTCCATCATTCATCGTTTGCTCGGTAACGTTGTTTACAGGAGGAATATTGCCTTCCTGTTGCACGTTCCCCTGGGTAGTGATCAAAGGTGTCTCCACGGTCTGATTTACTCCATTATTAACGTTCTCAGCTGCCATTCTTAAATACTGCCATAAAACAAGGGTTAATAGTCATGTCATATATTATCCCTATACTCTGACCGACCAAATAGACACCAAATAAACTTAGTCAGGTCATACTAGCGAAGGAATTCCCCGTCTCTCCCCTCCTAGTTCTTGTCTCACATCTCAGCCAGGGATCATATCCCTAAGCTCTGATACCAACTGTGACGCCCCCAAAATAGGTATACAACACCCATTCTGAGTCGCCAAATACATGGTACAGAAAGCAAACTACAACTTCAATAATACAATTGTCGTGCAAAATACGACAACACATACTGTGAGTTTAAATACAAATATTGTCTTCTAGACAATATCCACACTCAAATAAATCCTCATTACAATTATTCAAACACTATTTTACAGAAATAGTGAGGACTGCTAATACATCTTTCTAGAACCATCACTCCATACCCCGACTAGATCCTGCTATGTTCTCACCTCCTGAGAAGAAAAATGGAACAAAAAGGAAAAGGGTGAGCTCAACTAGCCCAGTAAAGAATATTATGACTAAGATAATATACAACAAATTATCGTTAGTCTTCAACAGGGAAAAATCTGATAAAATATAATCGACAACAAGTTTTAGATCAACAACTGCAGCGGAAACAGCAAACCATTAGAAGAGTCAAGTAGAGAAAGAATTCTACTATCTTCTAAGATTTAAAAGTCCATCATCAATATTTTATCCCTGTAACATCAATTAATAATCATCTTTAACCAAATATTCATCTTTGCACTACAGGCCAAAGATATTCATTTGTATCATCAGTCGGTCATGTTCATCTCAACACCTGTTCATCTTTGCACTACAGGCCAAAGATATTCATCAAGTAATTATACATCTTTGCACTACAGGCCAAAGATATTCAGTAATATCATCATTTAGGACTGAGGATGATGAAAAATATCTTAAAGAGAACGAATCCAATGAGACAGAAGGACAAATAGTAGGGATTCGTATAACAGTTTATCCAAGATCAATAATACTTCATAATAATCAATTGTGAAGCAGAATTCAAAAATAAAGATCAAAACATGGATACAATCAAAGATAGTAACCATAATAGACATCTTGGACAAAAAGGGAAAATTTTATTTTTCGGTGAATAGTGCCGTATTCGTGAATAGTGCCGTATACGTGAATAGTGCCGTATACGTGAATAGTAACTCCCGACACAAAAAGTTCCAAATTTGATAAAAACTCATATCAATATTTCAGCATAATGATATTGAAGAAAATAATATCATTAAGAAGAAAATAATATCCCTTACCTCAAAATATCAGTACTTCTGGTCGGAATACCGGTATAAGGCTGAAAGAAACTTGCTCTGATGAATAGAAACTCTCAAAGTATCTAAATACTCACAAAATACACTCAATAATCTAGAGAGAGAAAGAGAGAAAACTTGTTTCTGGTGTGATTTTCAATTCTAACTTAGCCCTCTATTTATAGGAAAATTTTGGTAGGTTTGACCTGCAACCTGATGGCTTTACCTGCTACTATTCCCACCCACCACATTTGAAATATAATTCAGCACATTTCTTCACCAACCACAAGTGGGGCCCACCAATTCTAGAATTTTCCACCAAAATGATAAACTCCGAAAATTCAACAATTTCTGAACCAGTCATCTTGTAAAATTCGTAATAAATCATACGTTCATTTTTAACGGTTCAAAATTTGTGGACATATACTCAACTTATATATGTATAACATATCCAAAAATTACCACGATCCAACGGTCGGATTAAAAATTATAACCCCCGCAAACTATCTCAAAAACCCTGATTTTTAATACCTCCATTCCGACAAAAATACTGACAAAACCTCAACATTAACTCCTTCATTTTTAACCACAAAAATATATCCCTCATTTATATCCACATAAAATAAATATTTCCTTATCATATGAATCAATAATTAATTATTCACAAATAATATTACAGAATCACATTTATGACAACCAGGCCGTTCCCAGGAAAGAGGGGGCTTTCCAATAAGGATTTCTCCTTACTGGCGCGCAATTAGATGACCAAACCTCTCCTTAGACAGAACTTTCTAGACATTGCCAATAATGTTATCTAATAATATTATTCAAATAATATGAATTATTGATCTGATAAATGAAAATACTGTGCAGCAACAATTATTGAAACAACAATAATATAAAATATCAACGCAGCAATTATTGAATCAATAAAATAAAATATTGAATAATAACTACTGTAACAATTATTGAGTAGTGCCTTCTTACGTAAGAATCAATAATTGGTGCAATACCGTGTGCTACTGTATTTTAACCACCGGGTATTCCAACAGTATTAACGGTAACAACAACTTATACTTGTCGTTTTCTTCATCCAATCGCTTTCCGTTATGGGGCCCACACAAGGCTGCGTCGTCGTACGAATATTCCCCGACAGCAAGAATATTCCACGACCAACCGAATATTCACCGACCAAAAAAATATTTTATAACCACTTGCTTATTTTGTAAAATTTGCACATTTCACCCATAACCAAAGTATTATATCAAATTAACCCCTTATTATTCATAATAATATTTAGAGAAAATTTGATTTTATTCATTAATAAGTTGGGGTCTTACATGAAACATCAAAGATCATGGTTACACCAAATCACATTTCCTGTTCATAATCATACTAATAACTTCATCTTTGCACTACGGCCAAAGATATTCATTTGTATCACCAGTTGGTCATGTTCATCTCAACATCTGTTCATCTTTGCACTACTGACCAAAGATATTCAACAACATGTCATCTTTGCACTACAGGCCAAAGATATTCATCAATAATTTATCTTTGTACTACAGGCCAAAGATATTCCTCAACAGTTCATATTTGCACTATCGGCCAAATATATTAATATCTCAAAGAAATATATAATCATTTCAGAATTTATATAAACAATAATTATAACCATGTTGATCAATTCACCTTTACACTTAAGCTAAAGATATTCACTTATAAATTCAATGATCATGATCATACCAGTCAACAATTCAACTTTGCACTACTGGCCAAAGAGAACTCATAGTCATGATCATACCAAAAATCTACCCATCTTTACACTCAAGTCAAAGAAAAATATCATCATTAGGGTTATAAAAATGTTATATATGATAATAAAATCAATATAATAAACATATAGATTTAATCTCAAGAGTAATATTCATAAATCAACTATAATTTGGTCAGAAAAAGAAACCAATTTTATCGTGAATAGTAACTCGTGAATAGTAACTCGACACAAAAAGGTAGAAATTTCATAATAAAATACATACCAATATTTCGGTATAATGATATTGAAAAAATAATATTTCTTAAGCTTATAAATAATTTATTTTAATTGTTTACACTTTACTAAATAATGCATTTAATCATCCTAAAATGTCAAACTCATAAGATTTCATCACCAATAACCAAAAACCCTCATCAAAAATCTGCATATACCTCATATAGGATTGTCAAGCCATAAAATCCTATTTTTTAATTTTCTTTCTTCACAAAACATATTTAATTCATTTACTCATAACTAGACTATTTTCATGAAAAATATCAAATCAGTACCAAAAATATTTCTTTTCTGGGATTTAGCATAATATAGTCCCATAGTGAACATATATTTTTCTCAGAATTTTTAAAAGTCATTTACTATTTTTCATATGGCCAAAATAGCCGAATATTTAGACATTTATCAAAAATTATACTTTTATCTAAAAATTCTGAAATTCACAGAGTATACTCCTATCATATTCATTTACTCCCAATAACAATTTCACCAATTTTAGAGTTAACCACAAGGAATTATAAGCGATTACTTTTAAAATAATCTTTTCCCGTAAAATTCATAACTCTTAATATATACATCCAAAAATCACCATTTTTGGACACAATCAAGAAAACTCATCAAAATATCATTTCAAATTTTTCCAAAATTTTTGAAGTTCAAAAAAATTACGAAACTGAAAAATCATAACAACCCTTAAAATCCCTTACTATCCCTTACCTCAAAAGAGCAGTACTTCTGATCGGTATAAGGCTGAAGGAAACTTGCACTGATGAATAGAAACTCACAGAGTATCTAAATACTCTCAAAATACACTCAATAATCTAGAGAGAGAAAGAGAGAAAACTTATGAATTCTGGTGTGATTTTCAATTCTAACTTAGTCCTCTATTTATAGGAAAATGTTAGCACGCCGAATCAGACTTAACCTGTAACCTGATGGCTTTACCTGCTACTATTCCCATCCACCACATTTGAATAAAAATCTCAGCACATTTTTTCACCAACCAAGAGTGGGGCCCACCAGTTCTAGAATTTTCCACCAAAATGATTAACTCCGAAAATTCAACAATTTCTGAACCAGTCATCTCGTAAATTTCATAATAAATCATACGTTCATTTTTAACGATTCAAAATTTGTGGACATATACTCAACTTATATATGTATAACATATCCAAATATTACCACGATCCAACGGTCGGATCAAAAATTATAACTTACGCAATATATCTCAAGAACACTGATTATCGAATTATAAATCCTTCGGACCAGTTTCATTCGAAAATTCACCATGAAATATCCACAAAGAATTTTTGGGCGATTCCAAATTCTACGGTTAGCTTACTTCCAGGGCTTAGTTTTGATATATGGCTCATCTCCTAACTCATTATACACAAAGAGTTATGGATTTTACAAAATTAAGTAATAAACTAATTTTTCTGAAAATCCCATATTTTGTTCTCCATTTCGATAAAATACTGATAAAACACCTCATCATTAATTCCTTCATTTATAACCACATAAATAAATCTATCATTTATATCCACATCAAATAAATATTTTCTTATCATATAAATCAATAATTAATTATTCATAAATAATATTACAGAATCACAATTATGACAACCAGACAGTTTTCAGGAAAGAGGGGGCTTTTCAATAAGGATTTCTCCTTACTGACGCGTAATTAGATGACCAAACCTCTCCTTAGACAGAACTTTTTAGACATTGTCAATAATGCAATCTAATAATATTATTCTAAATAATATGAATTATTGATCTGATAATGGAGATGATGTGCAGTGACAATTATTGAGCAACAATAATATAAAATATCAACACAGTAATTATTGAATCAATAAAATAAAATATTGAACAGTAATTACAGTAACAATTATTGAGTAGTGCCTTCTTACGTAAGAATCAATAATTTTAAAAGTACTATGCAATACCGTGTGCTACTGTGCAATAACGCGTATTACAGTATTTTAACCACCGGGTATTCCAACAGTGTTAACGGTAACAACTACGCCGTTATTTGTAAAAACTCAAATTTATCGTTTTCTTCACCCGACAATTATTCTATTATGGGGCCCACAAATGGCTGCGTCGTCGTACGAATATTCCCCGACAGAAAGAATATTCCACGACCAACGAATATTCCCCGACAACAATGATTATTTTATAACCACTTGTTTATTTGAAAAAATTTTATATTTCACCCATAACTTTAACTTTTTATCAATTTAACCATTTACTGAATTGTAATTATAAGAAAAATTTGAATACTTTTATTTCATAAAATTCGGGGTCTTAAAATCTCCCCTCCTTATGAAATTTCGTCCCCGAAATTTACGTACCTGGTATTTCAAAGAGTTGAGAATACCTTCTTTTCATTTCAGATTCATCTCCTGTATTTCAGATATCATTCTAGAATACAGCTTCAAAACAAGGGTTAATTGAACAAATTAACATATCACATAATATCCCGATATTATGACTGACCACCAAATAAGCTTAGGTAGGACACACTAGCGAATGATATACCCATTTCTCTACTCCTAGTTATATTCTCTGATCTCCGCCAGAGACCATATCCCTAAGCTCTGATACCACCTGTGACCCTCATGGTGCTTCAACCACAGCACCTCACAATGACACCTATCAGTTTGCCACCGCAGAACGGCGTCCCCTACGGAGAGTCTGGCTTCGGTGCATCCCCCATAAACAGGAAGACACCAGCGAGAGGCTCGGGGCTCTTTACTTATGACTCTGATACCAACTGTGACAACCCCAAAATAGGTTCATTCCATCCAACTTATTCTGAGTCGCCAAATACATGGTACAGAAAATAACTACAACTTTATTACAACAATTGTCGTGCAAAATACAACAACAAATATGCTGTGAGTTTGGATACAAATATATACCTAATGTGACTCAAGTTCCAACCGTGGACATCACCTCACAATGACACCTTACATAAAGGTATAGTCAAAAACTGTTTTAGAAATTAGAATCTTTGGGAAGTGCTCAAGAAAACCTTCATACATGGGAGGCCATGCGTCTAGGTTATGATAGATATCATATGGCCACAGAATTATCCTTGGTTGACCCAATAGACCCCAAAGAAAAACGAGAAGATTACTATCATATTCTTCCCAATGGTGAGTCTTCTCTTGACTTATCATTATCTCCACTGTCTTTAATCGAGAATTATATTTCAAACAAACACCAAGATTATATAGGTAGTGCTCGTATATATACTCAGCAAGTGGATGAGCACATCCTTGTCTTATGATGACACGAGGTTGTATGTCGTTAGACATCTTGTATGATAGTGGCAAAACACCCTTCTAACGTTGGGTACACCTTACCCTATTAGATTCACCAAATAAAATAACTAAATGAACTTTTCTATACTGTTTCGGGAGAACATCCACAGCTAGAGACCACCGTTCTATTTCCCCGTTACCCTCGCTCGACTCAGCTACACTCTTATTACCTGAAAGAAATTGTGAAGCAAAAGGGTGAGCACAACTAGCTCAGTAAAGAATATCATGACTAAAGATAATTAAATTATCAATAGCCTTCATCAATAATAAATCAGAGATTTAGAACATATGGTAAATGATAAAAATTTTAACCATAGTTGCAGCGGAACGAGCAATCCATTAGAAGAGTCAAATAGACTATAAAGTCTATTATCTTCTCCATGTTAAAAATCCACCAACAATATTTTATCTCTGTAACATCAATCAACAATTCTGGTCCACAATCATATGAATAACTCATAATCATAACTGTAGTTCTAAATTCCTCTTCTCATCCAGGACGAAGATAATTTTTATCACCTATCTTTACCTGAAACATCAAAGATCATGGTTACACCAAATCACATTTCCTGTTCATAATCATACTAATAACTTCATCTTTGTACTACGGCCAAAGATATTCATTTGTATCACCAGTTGGTCATGTTCATCTCAACATCTGTTCATCTTTGCACTACTGACCAAAGATATTCAACAACATGTCATCTTTGCATTACAGGCCAAAGGTATTCATCAATAATTCATCTTTGCACTACAGGCCAAATATATTCCTCAACAGTTCATATTTGCACTATCGGCCAAATATATTAATATCTCAAAGAAATATATAATCATTTCAGAATTTATATAAACAATAATTATAACCATGTTGATCAATTCACCTTTGCACTTAAGCTAAAGATATTCACTTATAAATTCAATGGTCATGATCATACCAGTCAACAATTCAACTTTGCACTACTGGCCAAAGAGAACTCATAGTCATGATCATACCAAAAATCTACCCATCTTTACACTCAAGTCAAAGAGAAATATCATCATTAGGGTTATAAAAATGTTATATATGATAATAAAATCAATATAATCAACATATAGATTTAATCTCAAGAGTAATATTCATAAATCAACTATAATTTGGTTAGAAAAAGAAACTAATTTTGTCGTGAATAGTAACTCGTGAATAGTAACTTATGAATAGTAACTCGTGAATAGTAACTCGACACAAAAAGGTAGAAATTTCACAATAAAATACATACCAATATTTTGGTATAATGATATTGAAAGAATAATATTTCTTAAGCTTATAAACAATTTATTTTAATTATTTACACTTTACTAAATAATGTATTTAATCATCCTAAAATGCCAAACTCATAAGATTTCATCACCAATAACCAAAAACCCTCATCAAAAATCTACATATACCTCATATAGAATTCTCAAGCCATAAATCCTATTTTCTAATTTTCTTTCTTCACAAAACATATTTAATTCATTTACTCATAACTAGACCATTTTCATTAAAAATACCAAATTAGTCTCAAAAATATTTCTTTTCTTGGATTTAACATAATATAGTCTCATAGTGAACATATATTTTTCTCAGAATTTTTAAAAGTCATTTACTATTTTTCATATGTCTAAAATAGCCGAATATTTAGACATTTATCAAAAATTATACTTTTATCTAAAAAATCTGAAATTCACAGAGTATACTTCTATCATATTCATGTACTCCCAATAAAAATTTCACCAATTTTAGAGTTAACCACAAGGAATTATAAGCGATTACTTTTAAAATAGTCTTTTCCCGTAAAATTCATAACTCTTAATCTATACATCCAAAAATCACCATTTTTGGACACAATCAAGAAAACTCATCAAAATATCATTTCAAATTTTTCCAAAATTTTTGAAGTTCAAAAAAATTACGAAACTGAAAAATCATAACAACCCTTAAAATCTCTTACTATCCCTTACCTCAAAAGAGCAGTACTTCTGATCGGTATAAGGCTGAAGGAAACTTGCACTGATGAATAGAAACTCACAGAGTATCTAAATACTCACAAAATACACTCAATAATCTAGAGAGAGAAAGAGAGAAAACTTATGAATTCTGGTGTGATTTTCAATTCTAACTTAGCCCTCTATTTATAGGAAAATGTTAGCACGCCGAATCAGACTTAACCTGTAACCTGATGGCTTTACCTGCTACTATTCCCACCCACCACATTTGAATAAAAATCTCAGTACATTTTTTCACCAACCAAGAGTGGGGCCCACCAATTCTAGAATTTTTTACCAAAATGATTAACTCCGAAAATTCAACAATTTCTGAACCAATCATCTCGTAAAATTCATAACAAATCATACGTTCATTTTTAACGGTTCAAAATTTGTGGACATATACTCAACTTATATATGTATAACATATCCAAATATTAACACGATCCAACGGTCGGATCAAAAATTATAACTCACGCAATATATCTCAAGAACACTGATTATCGGATTATAAATCCTTCGGACCAGTTTCATTCGAAAATTCACCATGAAATATTCACAAAGAATTTTTGGGTGATTCTAAATTCTACGGTTAGCTTACTTCCAGGGCTTACTTTTGATATATGGCTCATCTCCTAACTCATTATACACAAAGAGTTATGGATTTTACAAAATCAAGTAATAAACTAATTTTTCTGAAAATTCCATATTTTGTTCTCCATTTCGATAAAATACTGATAAAACACCTCATCATTAATTCCTTCATTTATAACCACATAAATAAATCTATCATTTATATCCACATCAAATAAATATTTTCTTATCATATAAATCAATAATTAATTATTCATAAATAATATTACAGAATCACAATTATGACAACCAGGCAGTTCCCAGGAAAGAGGGGGCTTTTCAATAAGTATTTCTCCTTACTGACGCGCAATTAGATGACCAAACCTCTCCTTAGACAGAATTTTTTAGACATTGTCAATAATGCAATCTAATAATATTATTCTAAATAATATGAATTATTGATCTGATAATGGAGATGATGTGCAGTGACAATTATTGAGCAACAATAATATAAAATATCAACACAGCAATTATTGAATCAATAAAATAAAATATTGAACAGTAATTACAGTAACAATTATTGAGTAGTGCATGTGCAATAATTTCAAAAATACTATGCAATACCGTGTGCTACTGTGCAATAACGCGTATTACTGTATTTTAACCACCGTGTATTTCAACAGTGTTAATGGTAACAACTACGCCGTTATTTGTAAAAACTCAAATTTGTTGTTTTCTTCACCCGACAGTTATTCTATTATGGGGCCCACAAATGGCTGCGCCGTCGTACGAATATTTCCCGACAGAAAGAATATTCCACGACCAACGAATATTCTCCGACAACAATGATTATTTTATAACCACTTGTTTATTTGAAAATTTTTTATATTTCACCCATAACTTTAACTTTTTATCAATTTAACCATTTACTGAATTGTAATTATAAGAAAAATTGAATACTTTTATTTCATAAAATTCGGGGTCTTACAGGCAATGTCTAGAAAGTTCTGTTTAAGGAGAGGTTTGGTCATCTAATTGCGCGCCAGTAAATAAAAATTCTTATTGGAAAGCCCCCTCTTTCCTGGGAACGGCCTGGTTGTCATAAATGTGATTTTGTTATATTATCTGTGAATAATTAATTATTGATTCTTATGATAAGGAAATATTTATTTTATGTGGATATAAATGAGGGATATATTTTTGTGGTTAAAAATGAAGGAGTTAATGTTGAGGTGTTTTATCTGTATTTTTGTCGGAACGGAGGTATTAAAAATCAAATTAGGATTTTTGAGATATATTACGGGGGTTATAATTTTTAATCCAACCGTTGGATCGTTGTGATTTTTGGATATATTATACATATATAAGTTGAGTATATGTCCACAAATTTTGAACCGTTAAAAATTAACGTATGATTTGTTATGAATTTTACGAGATGACTGGTTTAGAAATTGTTGAAGTTTCAGAATTTATTATTTTGGTAGAAAATTCTAGAATTGGTGGGCTCCACTCTTGGTTGGTGAATAAATGTGCTGAAATTTTTATTCAAATATGGTGGGTGGAATAGTAGCAGGTAAAGCCATCAGGTTGCAGGTTAAGTCTGCTTCGGCGTGCTAACATTTTCCTATAAATAGAGGGCTAAGTTAGAATTGAAAATCACACCAGAATTCATAAGTTTTCTCTCTTTCTTTCTCTATATTATGAATCATATTTTGTGAGTATTTAGATACTTTGAGAGTTACTATTCAGTGCAAGTTTCCTTCGACTTTGCATTCCAGTCAGAAATACTGCACTTTTGAGGTAAGGGATAGTAAGAGATTTTAAGGGTTATTATGTTTTTCAGTTCGTAATTCTTCTGACCTTCAAAAAATTCTGAAAAAATTTGAAATGATATTTTGATGAGTAGTATTGATTGTGTCTGAAAATGGTGATTTTTGGATGTATATATTAATAGTTATGAAGTTTACGGGAAAAGACTATTTTAAAAGTAACTGCTTATAACTCCTTGTGGTTAACTCCAAAATTGATAAAAATTTTATTGGAAGTATATCTATATAATATCAGTGTACTCTGTGAATTTCGGAATTTTTGGATAAAAGTACAATTTATGATAAATATCTAAATATTCGGCAGTTTTGGCCATATGAAAAATAGTAAATGAATTTTAAAAATTACAGGAAAAATATATGTTCAATATAGGACTATATTCTGCAAAAATTCAAGAAAAGAAATATTTTTGGGACTGATTTGGTATTTTTCATAAAAATAATCTAGTTATGAGTAAATGAATTAAATATGTTATGTGAAGTAAGAAAATTAGAAAATATGATTTTATGGCTTGAGAATCATATATGAGTTATATGCAAATTTTTGATGAGAGTTTTGGTTATTGGTGATGAAATCTTAAGAGTTGACATTTTATGATGATTAAATGCATTAATTAGTAAAGTGTAAACAATTTAAATAAATTGTTTATAAGCTTAAGAAATATTATTCTTTCAATATCATTATACCGAAATATTGGTATGTATATTATTGTGGAATTTCTAGCTTTTTCATGTCGGGATTACTATTCATGAGTTACTATTCACGAGTTACTATTCACGACAAAATTGATTTCTTTTTCTAACCAAATTATAGTTGATTTATGAATATTACTCTTGAGATTAAAACTATATGTTGATCATATTATTTTTATTATCATATATAACATTTTTATAACCCTAATGATAATATTCTCTTTCACTTGAGTGTAAAGATGGGTAGATTATTGGTATGATCATGACTAGGGTTCTCTTTGGTCAGTTGTGCAAAGTTGAATTGGTGACTGGTATGATCATGACCATTGAATTTATAAGTGAATATCTTTAGCTTAAGTGCAAAGGTGAATTGATCAACATGGTTATAATTATTGTTTATATAAATTCTGAAATGATTATATATTTCTTTGAGATATGAATATATTTGGCCTGTAGTGCAAATATGAACTGTTGATGAATATATTTGGCCTGTAGTGTAAAGATAAATTATTGATGAATATCTTTGGCCTGTAGTGCAAAGATGAATTATTGATGAATATCTTTGGCCCGTAGTGCAAAGATGACCTGTTGTTAAATATCTTTGGTCATTAGTGCAAAGATGAATTAATGACGAATATCTTTGGGCCGTAGTGCAAAGATGAAGTTATTAGTATGATTATGAACATGAACTGTGATTTGGTATAACCATGATCTTTGATGTTTCAGGCAAAGACAGGTGATGAAAATATTCTTCGTCCTGGGTGCGAGGAGGAATTTAGAATCACAATTATGATTATGAGTTATTCATATGATTGTGGAAAAGAACTGTTGAGTGATGTTACAGGGATAAAATATTGTTGGTGGATATTTAACATGGAGAAGATAATAGACTTTATGGTCTATTTGACTCTTCTAATGAATTTCTCGTTCCGCTGCAACTATGGTTGAAATTTTTATCATTTACCATATGTTCTAAATCTCTGATTTATTATTGATGAAGGCTATTGATAATTTAATTATATTTTGTCATGATATTCTTTACTGAGCTAGTTGTAATCACCCTTTTGCTTCACAATTTCTTTCAGGTAATAAGAGTGTAGCTGGGTCGAGCGAGGGTAACGGGGAAATAGAACGGTGGTCTCTAGCTGCGGATGTTCTCCCGAAGCAGTATAGAAAAGTTCATTTAGTAGTTTTATTTGGTGAATCCAATAGGGTAAGGTGTACCCAACGTTGGAAGGGTGGTTTGCTACTATCATACAAGATGTCTAATGACATACAACCTCGTATCATCATAAGACAAGATTGTGCTCATCCACTTGCTGAGTATATTTACGAGCACTACCTATATAATCTTGGTATTTGTTTGAAGTATAATTCTCAATTAGAGACAGTGGAGATAATGATAAGTCAAGAGAAGACTCACCATTGGGAAGAATATGATAGTAATCTTCTCGTTTTTCTTTGGGGTCAATTGGGTCAACCAAGGATAATTCTGTGGCCATATGATATCTATCATAACCTAGATGCATGGCCTCCCATGTACGAAGGTTTCCTTGAGCACTTCCCAAAGATTCTAATTTCTAAATCAGTTTTTGACTATACCTTTATGTAAGGTATCATTGTGAGGTGCTGTCCACGATTGGGACATGAGTCACATTTAGTATATATTTGTATCCAAACTCACAGCATATGTGTTGCACGACAATTATTGTAATAAAGTTATAGTTATTTTCTGTACCATGTATTTGGCGACTCAGAATAGGTTGGATGGAATGGACCTATTTTGGGGTTGTCACAGTAAGACCCCAACTTATTAATAAATGAAATTAAATTTTCTCTATTTATTATTCTGAAATAGAAAGGCTTGATTTGATTAATGTGGTTAGTTATGGGTAAAATGCGTAAATATTTCAAATAAGCAAGTGATTATAAAATATTCATTTTTGGTCGGTGAATATTCGTGTGGTCGTGGAATATTCTTTCTGTCGGGGAATATTCGTGCGACGGCCCAACTATTTGTGGGCCCCATAACGGAAAGCGATTGGATGAAGATAACGACAAAAATTTAGTTTTTATAAATAACGACGTAGTTGTTACCGTTAACACTGTTGGAATACCCGGTGGTTAAAATACAGTAATACGCGTGGTTGCACAGTAGCACACGGATTGCACAGTATTTTAGAATTATTGATTTTTACGAAGAAAGGCACTACTAAATAATTGTTACAGTAGTTACTGTTCAATATTTTATTTTATTGATTCAATAATTGATGCGTTGATATTTTATATTATTGTTGTTTCAATAATTGTTACTGCACAGTATTTTCCTTTATCAGATCAATAATTCATATTATTTAAATAATATTATTAGATAGCACTATTGACAATGTCTAGAAAGTTCTGTCTAAGGAGATGTTTGGTCATCTAATTGCGCGCTAGTAAGGAGAAATCCGTATTGGAAAGCCCCCTCTTTCCTGGGAACGGCCTGGTTGTCATAAATGTGATTCTGTAATATTAATTGTGGATAATTAATTATTGATTCATATGATAAGGAAATATTTATTTTATGTGAATATAAATGTTGGATATATTTTGTGGTTAAAAATGAAGGAGTTAATGTTGAGGTATTTTATCAGTATTTTTGTCGGAATGGAGGTATTAAAAATCAATCAGGGCTTTTAAGATATATTGCGGGGGTTATAATTTTTAATCCGACCGTTGGATCGTTGTGATTTTTGGATATGTTATACATATATAAGTTGAGTATATGTCCACAAATTTTGAACCGTTAAAAATGAACGTATGATTTGTTATGAATTTTACGAGATGACTGGTTCAGAAATTGTAGAAGTTGCGGAATTTGTCATTTTGATAGAAAATTCAAGAATTGGTGGGCCCCACTCTTGGTTGGTAAAGAAATGTGCTGGGAATTTTATTCAAATGTGGTGGGTGGGAATAGTAGCAGCTAAAGCCATCAGGTTACAGGTTAAGTCTGCTTCGGCGTGCTAACATTTTCCTATAAATAGAGGGCTAAGTTAGAATTGAAAATCACACCAGAATTCATAAGTTTTCTCTCTTTCTTTCTCTATATTATGAAGCATATTTTGTGAGTATTTAGATACTTTGAGAGTTGCTATTCAGCACAAGTTTCATTCAGCCTCATATCCGATATTCAGTCAGAAGTACGGTTATTTTGATGTAAAGGATATTATTTTCTTCTTAAATGATATTATTTTCTTCAATATCATTATGCTAAAATATTGATATGAGTTTTTTTTATCAAATTTAAAATTTTTTGTGTCGAGGTTACTATTCACGTATACGGCACTATTCACGTATACGATACTATTCACTAATATGGCACTATTCACCGAAAAATAAAATTTTTTCTTTTTGTCCAAGATGTCTATTACGTTTACTATCTTTGATTGTATTCATGTTTTGATCTTTATTTTAGAATTCTGCTTCACAATTGATTATTATGAAGTATTATTGATCTTGGATAAACTGTTATACGAATCCCTACTATTTGTCCTTCTGTCTCACTGGATTCATTTTTTTAAAGATATTTTTCATCATCCTCAGTCCTAAATGATGATATTACTGAATATATTTGGCCTGTAGTGCAAAGATGTATGATTACCTGATGAATATCTTTGGCTTGTAGTGCAAAGATGAACATGTGTTGAGTGAACATGACTGACTGGTGATACAAATGAATATCTTTGGCCTGTAGTGCAAAGATGAATATTTGGTTAAAGATGATTATTAATTGATGTTACAGGGATAAAATATTGATGATGGACTTTTAAATCTTAGAAGATAGTAGAATTCATTCTCTACTTGACTCTTCTAATGGTTTGCTGTTTCCGCTGCAGTTGTTGATCTAAAACTTGTTGTCGATTATATTCTATCAGATTTTTTCCTGTTGAATACTAATGATAATTTGTTGTATATTATGTTAGTCATAATATTCTTTACTGGGCTAGTTGAGCTCACCCTTTTTCTTTTTGTTTCATTTTTCTTCCCAGGAGGTGAGAACGTAGCAGTATCTAGTCGGGGTATGGAGTGATGGTTCTGAAAAGATGTTTTAACTGTCCTCACTATTTCTGTAAAATAATGTTTGAATAATTCTAATGAAGACTTATTTGAGTGTGGATATTGTCTAGAAGACAATATTTGTATTTAAACTCACAGTATGTGTTGTCGTATTTTGCACGACAATTGTATTATTGAAGTTATAGTTTGCTTTTTGTACCATGTATTTGGTGACTCAGAATGAGTGTTGTATACCTATTTTGAGGGCGACACATATAAATCCAATAATTACATAAATAGTAGATGTCACGTAAAAAATACAATATTCTAACATAAATTGGATAACTAATTAATGTAGCTTTGCCTTTTTCTCTTGAAGTTATTTAATTGAGAGAGTATATAATATTTTCACTGTAATATCATTATTGATTATTAAAAGTCAACTTAAAATATTTTAAAACTCTAAATTTAGACAGTTCATCAATGAAACAGTAAATTTAATAACGGGTAGAACTTTTTAAATAGTTTACAAAATTAATTATTATATATATTAAAATTTTAAAATTTTTTGTCAATTTTAAATTTAAAATTTTTTAAATTAACTTTGAAAAATCAATATTGTTCCTGTAATTTAAAACCGACGGAGTATTAGGGGAAGGTGATAAGAAATAGCATTGTATCAAACAAATTGATAAGATATTAAATTCATTAAATAACAGGATAGCCTAATCCCAACAATAACCATTACAAACAAGCATATTCCAATATATTTGTCCCTTAATAACGAATCGTACTCATATCAATATTTCCATACCTACTTGAAAGTTTTAAAATTATTTTTTAAAAAAACTACTCTGGGCTAAAATAACTCCAATCTATCTAATAAAATATAAATAATTTTAAATTTTTCGCTTACTCAATAAATCATCTGGGTCGTCTAAAGTTTGGGACAAATTCTACCATCAAAAGTTTGTTTGTTTTTTTTTATATTTTGCGACAAAATATATCGACTCTTATGTATGTATATAAACACGATGATATAATTTGTATGTTTATTTGTAACATAAATGGATATTTTTTTCTGTAATATAATTTTTTTTCTTACATAAATTTATACACGAGTGACATATAGTTAAAAGTTTTGTGTGACTTTTGGTCTGAGAGTCTTCGACAAGGTAAATAAATAGAAAAAAATTATTTGGTTTTTCAAGGTATTTCTAAACTCACACTTTTAACTTATTTAAGACTATTATTTTGAAGTACGGTCGGATGCCGAAACGAGAATCTCTCCTAAAAAAATTTGTTATATCCACAAGGACTCGAAATCGAAACTACTTACTTAAGCGACCAGAACCTCTCCCACTCAGGTCATCCTACGTTGGTAAGTAGACCAAAATTTATAGCCTAACCATAGAGGCATTTTTGTTTACTGGGTGAGGTCACATTTCAAGTCTATCGATCAACAAAAATCAAAGGATTTAAAAATTAATCAAACCGTTATACGAAAAAAAGAAGCAAGTTTTCTCTCGGCTTAAATTAGAATTGAATGGTAATGAAATATTTAAAAATATAAAATAATTAAATAAAAATGTTAGAAGCCCACTTGCGCGTGCGTATTATATTCTGGAATCACGCATGCTCACCCTCTCGGTGAAGAATAGGCATAGATGAAAATGGTTAGTATAAAATTTATTTTTGAGTAAATTGATCAATTGATTAATAAAATACTGACACACAGACGAAATTTTATTTATATTATTATTTTATTAATTAATTGACCAATCTATTAAGTCATAAATTTCATGCTAACCGGATCGGCCATAGATGTAAGTCACTATGTTATGCCACCAAACGTGAAAATATATACTATCTTTATATTATGATGACATGCATGATCTTGAAACGTCAACGGCCAGGATTTAATTTTAGTAGCAATAAACGTCCGGTGGATTCATGCGAGAAGCATAATGGCTTAGTGCATGCTGTCATCCTGATTCCTGAAAGTGCTCTTTGTAAATTGTCTTTTCTACCCTTTGGCAACTCAAGTAAGGACACGTGCTCTTGGTCACCAAACAAACGAGAGGCCACCTGCCCGGCATAGACTAGACAACCAAATCAAGTCTACCAATTTATTGGTGGAGGATTTGTCATTAATATTTTTCAAATATTTTTTTATTATTACGTAACCAAATACTATTTTAAATTTCTCACAAAACTATTTTTGTCAAAATACTTAATTTTAAAATGATTTGAATAGCATGATCCGTGCTTATAGCCATTCAACATGCCGAATATGCCAAAACTAGAAAAATATTAAGCAGGTAAACATGTAATTAAGAGTGTAAATGAGTCGAGTCGAATCGAGTATTAAGTTGTTTAAATTTAATTTATAAAATTTATTAAGTATAAAATAAGGTTTAATTGAAATCTGTTTAACTATCGAACTGAGTACAATTTTGAATCTAACCCAGATAATTTAAATTATTTGAACGATCATAATGAAAACCAAACATGCCCTAACAACCGACTAAAACTTTTTTATATTTATTTCAAGCAAATTACTTTGCGTCTTTAAAAATAAAATTGTGTCGTTAAATATAAATCGATTAAAATTGTGTGGAAAGTGAATTAGCATTTCCTCTATTACATTTTTTTATCAGGTTTATTTCAATATATATTTAGTTACATAAATATTATTTTTAATAACTAAAATAACGATGCAATTATTGTGAGTTTTACTATCCATTGTTATTAATTATATGCTAAAGGAAGATGTGTTGAAAATATAACAAAAGCGAACCTCTAAGACGGTGTAATTTAATAGTATTTATTTTATGAAGACTATTGATAATATCATAGGAATGATTATAGTGTTATACTTAGCGTTCCTAAAATTTTACTACCTCCATCTCATAATAACTGTCATTTTAGAAGGAAATTTTTTTTCCAATTTATTTATCATTTATAACTTTCTAGGAGAATAAATTATTTACTTTCCTATATTACCCCTACCTTCTCTCATTGTCCCAATAAATTTTTCCCTTGTATTAATAGTTTTCAACTTTCCATAAAGGGGTAGTGATGAAATTTCACACCAATTTTAATTAATAAATGATAGCACTAAATGACTTTCTTAATCTATGTGCATCAAGCTAAAACGACAGTTATTATGGAATGGAAGGAGTAATTTTTTTTAAAAAAAATGTAAAAATATCGCTAAATATAAAAAATATTGGCCAAAAGAGTTGTTAAATAATTTAGTGTTTGATCCCTTTCATCAAGAAAATGATGAGATCAATATTTTGCCTTCATCTACCGAGACAGATCTGTTAAGGGGGTATCATAGGCCGTTGTCATTGTTGTTTTTTTTAAGGGGATACATTAATAGAAGAGTTAAAATTGAAGGAATTTTTTTTTTTAAATATAAGTATAGACAAACGTAAATTCATTTTGTTTTTGTCTTCTAAATTGTATCTAAATATTTTTTATTTAAAATTTCTTTTTTAGTTTATATTATGAATATTTATTACAATTTTTTAACATTATTATGATTAGTTCAAGTTTTTTTTAATTTAATTTTAACAAAAAAATTAATTAAAATTCACTCCTACTGATTATTTTTTTTGGATCCACCCCTGTTCATCTATATCATTTCATTTTGAGCCCGAGCAAATATGGAGAACAAATTTGGTACGATCAGAGATTATCATGATTGGACTATTTACAAAATAGTTACGGTTGTTTGTGATTTTTAATGAATGTGATGGAGGGCATTTGTGTAATTTTCAAATTCTGACTGCATTTTTCTTCATTATACCAATTCTTTAATTTTTTTTAAAAATACACATTTAGCGACATAAAAATTTCTTTTAAGTGACAGAATAAAATTAGTTACAAAAATAATTAACGATAAAATAAAAATTTCTGCAAACAATTGTGTCACGTGTTGCTAAAACTAATAATTGTGTTGATAAATATGTGTTGGGAAAAATTAGAGAATAAATGTAATGAAAGATATCCTAATCCGTAAATTAGAGTTTGATTTTTTAAGGATTGATAGTGAAAAAGTTGAAAGAATTTACATAAAAAAAAATTATACATAATTATATCATTTAAGATACTCAACAGATATATTCTTGTTTTTTGTTTTTCTTTCTTTTGTTAAACAGAGTGTAAAATAAAATAAAATATAATTGACAAATGGGAATGGCCCCTCATCATTAAGAAAAATAAAATATAAAAAAATATGGTTGCTCCTATTTTTAGTGTCATTTTGTATTATATATGATTATATAATTATTTTCCGAAAATAATACAAACATATAATCTAAATATAAAATTTAAATACTATTAATAATTTAGCACGAATGGATGAAATTTAAAATGATTGGTTTTAATGCTAACCAATGTTTGATAGCCACATAAAATTCCTTTTTCTATAGTTTTAATCAACTACATAATACTAATAATTGACATTAATAATGCCTGGAATCTTGTGTTTTAATTCTAGTGTTTGTCATGGCTAGGCTTTGTAAAAGTATTGTGGATCATGTTCCATTTTGAAATAATAATAATAATACATATTTAATTAAAATAAACATTGATTTTAATTAAAATAACTGTGAAATAAAAAAATTATTATTACAACTAATAAAATAACAAAATTTTCATTACTAAAATTTCTTAAATTATGTTTCTTAGACACTTTTTTCTCATCAAAAGCCAAACTTTTGATACTAATGCTAAGAGATTATCTTCCTTTGTAGTTAAGCTAATAGATTTGGTAGATCTAACAAAATTATGAAAAATGTCAAATGTGAATAAGCAAATCGCATGATCATGGGCCTAAGCATCTCAGGGTAAATCTAATATTCCACTTGTCACTTGTCATTCACACCATTAAGAATCACATCATGATCGTTGTATAAGAAGGCACTATTTGTTAATTTACTTAGGTAAGAAACCAAAAGAATGACTTAGAGGTCTTTGATAAAAATTTAACGAATTTGAATTTGAATTTGAATTTGAATGAAAAAAATTATTTAATAATTGACATATCTAAAATATTTAAATAACAGATTGTTATTATTTTATCCCTCTGAAAAAATTCAAAATTATTGTAAATTTATTTAATATTATTTAATATAATAGTTAATATTGTAAAAAAAATTCATTAAATAAAAAAACTGGAACTTAGCCATTCAGCCCAAATCATTTGAATGGTTGACCGATTTAGCCATTCAGACAATTTTTTTTTCCGAAACAAACGCACTGAATGGCTGAATTGGTCAGCCGTTCAGTGCTAATCAAACAACCCCTTAATACAGTACTGATATACAGAGAGAAATTATATCTCACTTGCGTGTCAACACTATATTAGTCAATTGACCAAAACTTAAAATGAAACTAAAGGAGTTTTAATTTTTCTATTATTCGGCCGTCACAAAGATTTGAGAACTCCAAGGTTAATATGATAATTAAGATCCAAGTCCTAAAATATTTTGGTATTGAGTTATGTTCTTATCTCTTTGTGAATTTATTTTATCTTTTATGTGAGAATGTTGTAGTTTGTGTGCAGTTAATGTGAGTTTACTCGTGTAAATAAAAAATGTGTATCTAATGTTAACAAACTTACGACTTGTGCGAGATATGAGCAAGCTTTCTTATAAACATATAAAAATAATAAGCCAATGTGATTTTTTTTTTGTTGTATAAAAAATAAGTATAAATAAAAAAATAGTATTAATATAATGGTAACAATTTTTTACCAACGTATATAAGACTAGATAATAAGAAAGAATCAGTACATTACTATTTTATTTTATTACTGTTAGTTTTACGTTAATCGCAATATAAAAGTTGTTGATTTTTCATAAGAAAAATAAGTTCAAACATCATTCAAATGTAGTCTGTTGGGCTCTTAGCTATGCTCATGGCCAACATGAGTGGATGAGCCTTACTAGGCAAGCATAAGAGCAAAAAATCTGGACCATGTCCCATTCCCAATACAAACTCCAAGATTTGAGAGTGTTTGATAAAAATTGAATGAACTGAATCTGAATAAAAAAAATTATTTAATAATTAAAATATCTGAAATATCTGAATGACAGAATTTTATTATTTTACCTCTCTGAAAAAATTCAAAGTTGTTGTAAATTTATTTAATATTACTAGTTAATATTTTTTTAATATTTTTAATAATTTTTATTTTATTCAGTTGCTCATTCAGCCATTTAGCCAAAAAATTCTGACTTAACCATTTAACTCAATCATATGACTGATTCAGTCATTCAGACAATTTTCGCTCAAAGTAAACGTACTTAATGACTGATCAATTCAACTATTCATATGTATTCAGTCTTTAACAAATACCTCCTTATGTAACATCCCTCGCGAGTCACGAGGCAGGCCACTATTGTTCAATAAATAATATCTTATTGAATGTATTTCATCAATGAAATGACCTACTATCTTACTTTGGTGTATTTGACTATCAAGTTTATACCCGTCCACACAAATGACTGAAGCCCCATTGTTTTTGTACTGAAATCAGAAGGCACTTGAAAATTAATGTCCATGTTCAATTGCAATTTGCAAATACTAGCCTAATACATAAAATTTGAAGCAATGAAATTTTTGGTCATCATAATCCCCTACTAGTGTCCCCCATGTGGTTACTGATACCTAAACTTGACATCCTTTTTCATAGTTTACATCAACCAATAAATGGAATGATATCTCATCTTTCCCTATATATATATATATATATATATATATATATATATATATATATATATATATATATATATATATCCACACATAAATGTCAAACAGTTGAACAAATGTTAGAATTAGAAGTTAAAACTAATATGTTCAATTATTTCGTGGATGTTGATTTCAATCACCTTAATTGTAATCATGTTCATTTGTATGTACAAGACTGATCTATAATTAATGGTAGTGGTTATCATTAAATTAATTTTGGTTAATTGACTAATACAATATCGACACAAAGACGGGAAGTGATCTCTCTTTACGTGTCAACACTATTTTGGTCAATTAATCAATTTAACCGGATCCATAACTAACATATTTTATGATTATTTGGACAAACTCACATTTAATAGTTCATAAAAAAAACGAATGACCAACTCAAATATTTAACTTTCCATCGCTATTAACAACAAATATCATCTATTTTTTTCTTTCTAATTTAGAAAGTCTGTTTTACTTTCCGAAAGTTCAATATAAATTTACCAAAATAGTATATATTAATATAATATGTGTTACCAATCACTTCTCATATATTCACACATTATATTTCCTTTAGTTACCAACTAATTTAACTAGTAGCATGTTCTTTTGCTCCTCGGTGCCATTAGAACATGCTCCTTAGTGACATATAGGGCTGAATAAGTAATCAAATTGGAACCAAAATCGAATTAAAAATCGCACGAACCGCACCAATTAAAACCTCACCAACAGTTCCGGCATATGTGACGGTTTTAGGTGGGTTGAATAACCAAATTTACGGTTCCAGTTTGGTTACTAGCTAAAACCACACGCATTAAACCAAAATCGCACCATGTGTGTGCATGTATGTATTATCTCTAGTAAATTCTAAAGTTACTTTTCACTTGAACACGCTCAGAAAAAATTCCAGTCTTGCATTGTTATTTTTTCACCAATTGAAAGAAGATGATTTGAGGTTATAGAGTCAAAAATTAAGCATTTGGGTTTTGAAATTTCGTATTTGTTTGACGTGTTATTGGAGGGGCTTATAGCTGAGGGGCCAAATTTGTTGGTTCGAGCACTTGATGCATTGGTTAAGGTCTATGCTATAGTAGTAATAGTCTAATAGATTATTTTTCAAATTAGGTACAGTTAGGATTATAATATTCTATAAGTCCTCCCTACAATATATAAGATAATTTTATTCTATCTCCAGTATATATTTTAAATTTTTGGGGAACTAGATAAACCTTCTTGCTTGTTATCGAATATAAAGTCTCCGTTGTTTTATATAGCGTATGTTTTAGTTTTAAAGCTTCATTCCTTTATTATAAACTAAAACTATTTTATATGTCTCACTGTTTTTATGATTTGATAATGAATTTGACATGTTTGGCAGAAGGAACTTTGATTTTATGCTTTATATAATTCTCATTGCCGAATCTGTCACTAAATTAATTGCTCGATGTGAGCTCTGTGTTAAATTCTATTGATGGCTTAGACCTTTTTGTTGTTTTAATTGATTTTGGAACCGAAATCGCACCAATTAAAACCGCACCACACATTTTAAAACTGTACCGCACCAATCACAAACGATTTCGTGTGCGATTTTAAATTTGTCAAACCGTACCTAAACTGTTTCGGGTGCGATTTAGACTTCAAATCGCACCATGCTCATCCCTAGTGACATACATCTTGCTTTCCATGATAATACTTCTCTCTTTCCTCTTCCTTCCTTATACTTTGTTCTATAGTTATTTTTTCTTTGTTTCAAATAATTTTAAAATTATAATAATATAAAATGATACGATGTGTTTAATTTTTTCATCATAATTTTCTTATCATCCGAGTTCTCCTAAATTAATAATTTATTATTTTTAAAGATTAATTTATATAAAAAATTCCTAGAGAGAAAGTATCTTACTCTATCTCTTTATTAGAAAATGTAAGATCAATTTTAATTTTTTAAAGTTTAATTAAAATATTTTTAAATTTAAAATTGATATATTTTATTCAACTTGTAAACACAATAAATCTTTTAATTAGTATTTTTTAGATAATTTACGATTTTCATAATTATATTATCTAAAATTAAATTATGCTTGAAAATATCTTTAATTAACTTTAAAAATTAAAATTGATCCTATATTCTGAGACGGTGAAATTACAAGTACACGGACCAACAACCATTCCGCGAAAAACAAATGACCCAAATCTTTGAGGAGCAACAACCCAAACCTGATTAATGGAGAATATGAATAGTGAGCAAACATAAAACCAGATTCGGACAGAAAAACAACAAAATGATTTGAGCCATCCATGATATTTGTGAATGGATATTTCGTGATCTCCTTCTCTTTACCCACTGGACTGCCACCGGAATTGGAGGATAATTTTCGGATACAGAAAATACAGAGGCTGATTTTATATAAGTTTGAGTTTTGAGGTAAGTTGGTGGGATGGTTTCTAGATCTGAGAATGTGTTTTGAGTTTCCAAGTGTTCGATCGCACATGAATGGGAGTTGTGCGATTGACGCTCATCACACACACTGTGTAACGCCCCGAAATTCGGTTTATCTTCACACCCGGATTTCGTACGTCACGAGTACATCATTCATCCAACATACATCATTATATATTGAAATATAACAACAAACATTCTCAAATCCCAAGTTCTAAAAACCTTATAACCACTTTCATTACAAATAATGATAAATACATTATTTATTTTATCTTACAAAAGTGACTTTTATCCGCCACCAAGGATACATAACGGTTCATTAAACTAGTCTATAGTTCAGTTTCATCTTTCTACATTACAAGTCTTCACTTGATCTTCTCGCTCATTCACATTCTGAATGGCACTTCATCTGGATACCGTCAGCTTGAGTTCTTCTAACATCGTTCGCTGAAAATATTTTTCATTTAAAGCAAGTGTGAGCATTTAATTGCCCAGCAAGTCATAACAGTTGAACAAACAACTTCAAGAATTTAAACATTTCTTCAGAACTTCGATAACCGAACAAAGGTTATGAAGCAGCTTGAATAATAGGAATAATCTCGATTCCTATCATTTTAAAACAATATTCACTTTCACTTTGAAATACTTTCATTCCTCTACATTTGAAATAATTTCGGTTTCGTGTGCGATTTTGAATTTGTCAAACCGTACCTAAACAGTTTCGGGTGCGGGTTGGACTTCAAACTACACCATGCTCACTCCTAGTGACATACATCTTGCTTTCCATGATAATACTTCTCTCTCTTTCCTCTTCCTTCCTTAAACTTTGTTCTATAATTATTTTTTCTTTGTTTCAATTAATTTTAAAATTATAATAATATAAAATGATACAATGTGTTTAATTTTTTCATCAAAATTTTCTTATCATCCGAGTTCTCCTAAATTAATAATTCATTATTTTTAAAGATTAATTTATATAAAAAATTCCTAGAGAGAAAATATCTTACTCTATCTCTTCATTAGAAAATGTAAGATCAATTTTAATTTTTTAAAGTTAAATTAAAATATTTTTAAATTTAAAATTGATATAATTTATTCAACTTGTAAACATAACAAATCTTGTAATTAGTATTTTTTAGATAATTTACGATTTTCATAATTATATTATCTAAAATTAAATTATGCTTGAAAATATCTTTAATTAACTTTAAAAATTAAAATTGATCCTATATTCTGAGACGGTGAAATTACAAGTACACGGACCAACAACCATTCCGCGAAAAACAAATGACCCAAATCTTTGAGGAGCAACAACCCAAACCTGATTAATGGAGAAGATGAATAGTGAGCAAACATAAAACCAGATTCGGACAGAAAAACAACAAAATGATTTGAGCCATCCATGTTTGTGAATGGATATTTCGTGATCTCCTTCTCCTTACCCACTGGACTGCCACCGAAATTGGAGGATAATTTTCGGATACAGAAAATACAAAGGCTGATTTTATATGAGTTTGAGTTTTTAGGTAAGTTGGTGGGATGGTTTCTAGATCTGAGAATGTGTGTTGAGTTTCCAAGTGTTCGATCGCACATGAATGGGAGTTGTGCGATTGATGCTCATCACGCACACTGTGTAACGCCCCGAAATTCGGTTTATCTTCACACCCAGATTTCGTACGTCATGAGTACATCATTCATCTAACATACATCATTATATATTGAAATATAACAACATACATTCTCAAATCCTAGGTTCTAAAAATCTTATAGCCACTTTCATTACAAATAATGATAAATACATTATTCATTTTATCTTACAAGAGTGACTTTTATCCGCCACCAAGGATACATAACGGTTCATTAAACTAGTCTATAGTTCAGTTTCATCTTTCTACATTACAAGTCTTCACTTGATCTTCTCGCTCATTCACATTCTGAATGGCACTTCATCTGGATACCGTCAGCTTGAGTTCTTCTAACATCGTTCGCTGAAAATATTTTTCATTTAAAGCAAGTGTGAACATTCAATTGCCCAGCAAGTCATAACAGTTGAACAAACAACTTCAAGAATTTAAACATTTCTTCAGAACTTCGATAACCGAACAAAGGTTATGAAGCAGCTTGAATAATAGGAATAATCTCGATTCCTATCATTTTAAAACAATATTCACTTTCACTTTGAAATACTTTCATTCCTCTACATTTGAAATAATTTTGATTTCATGTGCGATTTTGAATTTGTCAAACCGTACCTAAACGGTTTCGGGTGCGGTTTGGACTTCAAACTACACCATGCTCACTCCTAGTGACATACATCTTGCTTTCCATGATAATACTTCTCTCTCTTTCCTCTTCCTTCCTTAAACTTTGTTCTATAATTATTTTTTCTTTGTTTCAATTAATTTTAAAATTATAATAATATAAAATGATACAATGTGTTTAATTTTTCATCATAATTTTCTTATCATCCGAGTTCTCCTAAATTAATAATTCATTATTTTTAAAGATTAATTTATATAAAAAATTCCTAGAGAGAAAATATCTTACTCTATCTCTTCATTAGAAAATGTAAGATCAATTTTAATTTTTTAAAGTTAAATTAAAATATTTTTAAATTTAAAATTGATATAATTTATTCAACTTGTAAACACAATAAATCTTGTAATTAATATTTTTTAGATAATTTACGATTTTCATAATTATATTATTTAAAATTAAATTATGCTTGAAAATATCTTTAATTAACTTTAAAAATTAAAATTGATCCTATATTCTGAGACGGTGAAATTACCTGTATAAAAATAGATTAAAAAAAACCTAATGGATCCAAACAAGATGAGAGTTGAAATTAGGCTTAAATATGATTCACTACCCTTAACTATGAGTCATTTTCCACTTCGGTGATCCACATTTCAATTTTATCAATTAGATGATTGAACTATTAATTTTTTTCACTTTGATTTTGTTGGACCTGCCACGTCAGAAATTGCTGACGTGACTGTCTGGGTAGACCATGGTTAAGCTGCTGTGTAACTAAAAAAATAATATTTTAATTTTTAATTACACCTTTATTATATATTAAAGGGCAAATTCGTCAAATCACTTTATATTAAAAATTAAAACTAAACAAAAACAACAAAAGGCTAAAATCACCATAACCCACCAGGCAAAAATGTAAATACAACATAACTAAAATTAATAAAATCAAAACCCAATCGTCGGTGTTGAACCACCGAACATAGATTTCAGCCACACTGCAAATCACTGAACCGAGAACAACCAAACCAAAGCTGACCTTGCCAACAACATCAATACAATTTACTCCCTCCATCCCAAATTATCTCCTTTTCTAGAGTTTCACACAGATACCAATATGTGTGATAAAAATACTAAAATACCCTTATGTGCTGACTTTTTTGTTTTCTGCGCATGAATCCTTATTGGTGGGAATATGAAAAGATGCTTAAAAAAGAGGAGAGGCATGAATGAGAGTAATGACTATCATTAATTAGGGTAAAGGGGCAAACTTGGAAAACAAAGAAAAAAAATACATTGAAATCTTGAAAAAGCAGATATTGTGGGACACTTTTTTTTTTTTGCTAAAACAGTAGATAATTTGGGACGGAGGGAGTAAGGAGAAACAATAAGAACAAACAAGCTTAGACTGAAAACAAAAAAGAAAGACAACAACCCAAAACCCAATACCGCCTAGTCAAAAATAAGGACCCCAAATCTGAACATGTAAAGGATAAACAATAAATAAACATGAAACCCAGATCGAAAAAGCACACGGGCCAACAACCATTCCGCGTAAAACAAATGACCCAAATCTTTGAGGAGCAACAACCCAAACCTGATTTATGGAGAAGATGAATAGTGAGCAAACATAAAACCAGATTCGGACAGAAAAATAACAAAATAATTTGAGCCATCCATGATATTTGTGAATGGATATATCGTGATCTCCTTCTCCTTACCCACTGGACTGCCACCAGAATTGGAGGATAATTTTCGGATACAGAAAATACAGAGGCTGATTTTATATGAGTTTGAGTTTTGAGGTAAGTTGGTGGGATGGTTTCTAGATCTGAGAATGTGTTTTGAGTTTCCAGGTGTTCGACCGCACATGAATGGGAGTTGTGCGATTGACGCTCATCACGCACATTGCACCTGCTTTGAAAATTACTTTTGATAACCAAAATCACCTAATTAAGTGCGAAATACTAGTACCGTGCCTATACCGAACGGTTTCAAAGCTAGAAGACGAGAGTGACAGAGATTGAGAGAGAAATATATGGGAAGAAGGAATAAGCTCCTGATCAGGAGATCCATTAAAATGCCCCCAAATCATCTTCACCTCGTGCTACTCCTACCCCTGTTGCCAGGTACCAAACCTAGATTCTTAGTTCTTTCTTTATTTCTACATTTATCTAGACAATGACAATGTTTTTATGAATAAAGATTTAATCTTCTCTAAATATTATTTTGAATAGTAAAGTGTTGATTTGATATAATGCTATAGTTATGGGTGATATGTGTAAATTTTACAAAGTAAGCAAATTGTCATAAAATATTCGCTTGGTCGGGGAATATTCGTATGACGGAGCAATCATTGGTCGACCCCACAATGAAATAACTGTCGGATATAGAAAGCGGCAAAAATAACCTTTTCATAAAATAATTGTCGACGTCGGGTTTTTTTATTTGTCCTTTTTCGTTACCTGTTCTTTTGTGTTCTCATTTTATGTGAGATTTGTTTGAAAAAACAAATGAAAAAGGTCCGACATGTGTAATGTCGACGATTAGACTGTAAGAGTCGCCAGTTGATTTTTTAACTGGTTGTACCAACACAACCGAGAAAAGGTTTGCACATTGACCCAGTGATGTGGCACTGCTAAACGGGTCTGTAAAATCGAGATTCATTAGGGTTCAGGGACTTGCTTATGCGGAGGGAAGGTGTTAGGCACCCCCCGACATCCGTGTTACCACGGTGACCACCACTTTTCAAGAAACTATTATATGAATGTGTGTGTGTGTGTGTGTGTGGGTCAATGTGCTTTTATTTGGAAGTAGTGCGAGGCCTCGTTCGCACCTATATACACAGGGTTTGAATTTATGTAAAAATTCAATTTTAAGCAAGATATGGCAGTGATGTTTTATAAAAGAGGTTTTTTAAACCCTTGTGCTCAATAGTAATTAAGACTTTTTACACTCCCATGTTATTCCATATTCGGCTGGATTGATTTTATTTTATAGATGCGAGGCATCTGTATGAAAATAATGTACAAAAGGTACTGAAATCTTCGTGGATTTGAAAATCATCTGAGGACATCCAAACATCACAGATAAATTTACAAGCTGCTTACAGCTGAAAAGGTCCATCACGGGAACTGAATCTAGATTCAGTGGACTGAACCTAGATTCAGTGGACTGAACCTGTGATCACATGATTCCTAGGTTCACATGATGTCGCAATTGATAAAACGCACTAAGCAGGTATATATATAAAAGCTGTAAATATATATATACATACATGATCACCAACCACGAAGCACCTCCATGGGGGACCAAAAATATAAATAAAGTTGTAAAAGCTATCAACCACCACGAAGTAAACTCCAGGTGGGAAGAAACGTAAATATATATATATATATATATATATATATATATATATATATATATATATATATATAAAAGCATGTAAACGCACCGGAAATAAAATATAGGTTCATCGGACAAAGTCCAACAACAGTTAATATATATACGTATATATATATATATTAAAGCAGTAAACGCACCGAATGTAAAATCCAGGCTCATCGAACATAGTTCGACACACAGTTTATATATATATATATATATATATATATATATATATATATATATATATATATATATATATATATATATATATACGAAAGCATTTAAACGCACCAGACATAAGTCTAGGCTCATTGAACAGAGTTCGACACACAAAGTATATATATATATATATATAACAAAGCCATTAAACGCTCAAGACCGAAGTCTAGGCTCAATCGAGGCATAACTCGATGATGTTAGTCCATATATATATATATACAACTGAAAGTAAACCACGGATCGAAGTCCGGGCATACACACACAACACGACTCTCAATATGAAGAACAATGTGTGCAAAGATGAAGAGAAAGGCTTTAAAGCGTGTAAGAAGGCTTACATTGGGCTGCCAAAGAAGACTTCTATATCTTTTAAGTAGATGAACACTAGCTTCTGCCGGTACAAAAGTAGCTATATATGAACTCACAAGTGTTTAAAATGAGAAAGCACTTAGTTTGGGGTGTGTACAGAGCAAATTGGGCAGGGCTTCCTCGCCGTTTTCTCTTGCAAAATGGCCACCCCAAGCCCTCTATTTATAGAGGGTGGAGCCACAGGTGTACCTGCGACTGGGCCGCAGGTGTACCAGAGGCTGCTTGGGGTGCCCCGGGCTTCGCGGGTCCCGTCGTCTCTAAATACGTGCACGCATGCAACGTGATGTCCGCTCGAACTTTCAAAATTACAATCTAGGCATCCGACTGAGGTATATAGGACCTATTTCAGACCACCGTTGTCTAGAGTTACACAATGACATGGGATTAGAGGTTGTAAGAAGTCATGAAGATGGGATGATGCCCTCCGGTCTTCAGCTTCAAATTCTATCCGGTATCATGCATAATAGTCACTCGGGATTGGTTTTTCTTGGCTCTTGTGGGACATGGATGTGTAGAAAATATATGTCTGAAATGTTGAGATGGCGTGATGTGGCGTCAAGTTGGCGAGATGACGACTTTGCCCCTTATCGGGGTTATCTCTGATTTGGGCTGATAAAGCAGACGTTGCTCAGGGTTATCGCTGAGATTGGACTGCTGCAATGGTTGAAGGTTCTCAGTGTCGTCTCTGAGGTGTGCCTGTCCTCCTGGTGTTATTGCCAGGTCTTGTACTGAGTATCTCTTTGAGAGCGCCGAGATTGAAGCTGATTGCATTTGAAACAAGCATTTTTGGGGTTATCTCTGGAACTTCATTCCTTGGGGTTATCTCCAAGGTTGGAATCTGCTATTCCCAATGTTGGGACTGAGACGAAACATCTCGGGGTTATCTCCGGGATGAAGCGGTCTTCTCCGTTGTGTGTTCCGGTATTGTAACTGCAGGCCTCGGGGTTATCGCCGAGGTTAGAATTGTTACTCCCAGTGTGTGTTCCGGGGTTTAGGCTGTTACTCCTAGTGTGTGTTCTGGGGTCAAAACTGAGCTTCCGGTAGTATCCAAACTGGATGTGAGTTGTCTTCCAAGGTTATCTCTGAAAGACGAATCTGCTTTCCTGCAATGTAAGTAACAAGTGTGCAGAAAATTTCAAGTGTCTACAGATGCCCCTCTTTATCATATTCATGCAATGCAATGGCATGGATAGGATAAAGAATCCAAGACACTTGAAATGCAACAAGATAAATATGATGTAATATGGAGCAATATGATGCCAGTGTATGATGCATATGCACTGCTTTCTAACATGCTAGGGATGACTGCTGGCTCCCTGTTGCTTCTACCGATAACAGTAATGATGGCAAGATTGGATGTGTGATCCAAACCTATCAGGATGTTGACGTTGGGGCTATTACCAAAGTCCTTAATCTCAGATACAGACTCTACTCTAAAGAGGTGCCTCTTGTGTAAAAGAGATCTGTGGGGATAAAGCTTTGTCTGTTTGAGGATGTGTATAACATATTCCGTCATCAATCCTCCTTGACGACGTTGACCTTTCTTGGTTTGTATCGCCAGGACACATCAATGTTCTGTTGGATTTACTGCCAACAGCAGATGTTGTCAGGGCTGCCCGACCTTCGTTGATGTGTTAACCAACGGTTGAACTCCCTGCTGAGGATAAATGTCAAAGCTGCTTGGACTTTGTTGATGTGTGTATCAACTGATGCAATCCTCTAATGGCTTCTGATGCGGTGTTGGGTTTATTTGCCAATGGCTGGACTGATGTCAAGGTTGCTTGACCTTCGCTGACATGTGTATCAACGGAAAACATGTGTTGGATCATCGCTGAGGTGTGTATCAGCGGAACATGCGTCGTAACCCCCGCCGGGGATCTTTTTTTTTGAGATTGCATTGTAACCCCCGCCAGGGATCTCTTTGTCGAGATTGTGTTGTAACCCGCCGGGGTTCTGTACTTCGACATATGTACCACGTTGTGACCCCCGCCGGGGATACATTTGATGAGATTAGGGTGACGACCTTGAATTGACAGCATTTGACCTCTGTACGGTATTGTTGAATGTGGTATACAATGACTTAGATCATCGGTATAGTAAACCCTGTATTTGGGCGAATACCAATAGATGAAAAGAAAGCCATATCCGGGTCCCGAAAAATCAGGGTTTCAGGCTATTCTGCTCAATCGCGTAACATTTTTATCCCTGATTTGGCCTTTTCAGCTTGCGAGAACTCCTTGACAACTCAAACTGGACCGAGCCAGAGGGGTGGGACCCACATAGAGGTGCCGCAGGTACACTTGTTGCAGCCGCAGGTACACCTGCTGCAGCCGCAGATGGACCTGCGACCAACCGTAGATGATAAAGACTAGCAGGTTGCTTTCATAAGTCATTTTTATGCTGCGTCGCAAAGGAAATCTGAGAGCTCTTCTTCAGATCTGCTGAGTTCGGACGTCTTTCTACAAATTCTGTCACCGTACACGTGTTCTACACTGTTCTGGTAACATATGCATGTGCTTTTTTTCCAGTTTTTATCCGTTGAAAAATGACTTATCATATGAAATGCATCTAAACACATAGTAGTGATTATGTATACACAGATGACTTAATAAAAATATTTAATATAGTAAATGTTAGTATTAAACCATGCTGAACATAATGATGTGAAAAAATTTAACTTTTGAGACAGTCAAATTGGCACCTTTTTCTGCTATTTTTATCCTATTTGAGGACATTTGAGCATAAGGTAAGAAGGCAAAGTACTCCTGGTATTGAGGTTAACCTTATGTGTTGATGATTTTGATTTTTAATATAGTATGTATATGACTGTGGGCAGGTGTGTTACTGAATGGCCACCTAGTCATGCCTATGTGCATGTGGATAGTCCTATTTACAAAGGAGACTATGGCAAAATTTTCCTAAAATGTAGGAATTGTGTTATTCATGTATTTTTAACTCTACTGTGGATGTATGTTAAAATAATACATGCATGCAGATAGTCATTAAATGCATTTTGAAAAGCTCTAGGTTAGAAGATACCACACCCTTTCTGAGGTGATTTTGAGACTTTTTGTCCAGATATTATGGATTTGGATCAGCCGAGTAGTTCCCGCAAGACCACTTCTAGTGTACGGAGGAGGGCTTCTGAAGTGCCTCGACCCCGTTCTGTTAAACAACCTCGTAGGTTGGTGGAGGCGGTGATACGTCTAGTCCAGGTTGATGTGCCAGACGTCGAGGACGAGGAGGAGGATGTTCCGGTTGCGGACCCCGCTCCTGCTGCGCATGTTCCCCGTAGGGAGCTCCCGAGTATTCAGGTAGCAAATCCAGAGCTTCTGGGTGACTTGAGTCGACATCCCTCGATGTATTTGCATGCTAACGAGGTATGACATCAGAGCTTGATCTTCATTCTTTCCTATTTGTGAGGAGCAAAGGGATTTGATGTTGATCTGCATTTAATACAGGTTCCTGGCTTTACACAGCCTCGAGGGAACTGGTTCAACATACACTCCATGTATCAGGCTCTTCATCCTGACTATAGGGTGATTGTGCATGACTCGGGATTTGGAGCTTTCTTTTTCATCCTTCCCCGTCGCTGTCCCTGGGGTTACCTCAGGGCATTGTCTGAGTGGTGGTTTCACCAGACTCAGTCACTCTATTTGCTGGACTGTGAGGTGATGATGACGCCGATGGATTGGTGGTTTATCATAGGTATGAAGTTTGGAGGGGAGCCAATGCCTTGCATGGTTGATATTACCCTACTGCCATCAGATCCTTGTTAGGAGTTCCGACGGAGGTGCTCAAAGGCAAGACTGTCCGTGCAGGTCCTTTGAGCATAGATGCTATGAGTGGGCTATTAAGTGAGCCCATGCCAGCTGATGTCAGAATCAAGGATCGCATTCTTCGGCGATTATTCCTGATGATCATTAGGGGCTGCTTCATAGCAGATAACTCCTCTATGGTGTCGTTCACTTTGATCAGCGCCACACGTCATGTGGACCGTATTGGAGAGTATGATTGGGGTTTCTATACCTTTACCTATTTCCTCTGAGGCATGCGTATGCGCTCACAGGGCTTGACCGAGGCTTGGTTAGGATTTTACCCGTTTCTACTGGTAAGTCTTTCTCTTGTCATTTACCATGTATAGGTTAAGAGTGTTAACTGACAGCAGACGTTTGCCTTTGTGTTGGCAATTTTGGGCCCATGAGAGGCTCCCATGCTTGCGTCCAGTGAGTGTTCTAGGATTGGATACCAATCCACGAGGACGGTGATGGCATCATTCCATACTGGTGGAGGTCCCTGTAGCTGAGGGTTTCACTCATTGTCGATTGTAGCTGGAGTTATTGATAGCGGATGTCATCACATGGATTCCCTATTCTGGGGAACATTTGGCCATCAAATTTGAGAATGGGTACCCGACTGGTGTCAAGTATGTGATTTCCATCTGGAGAGTTCCTCTCTTCACGGATGGCAAATGGGAGCTCTATCTAGGAGAGCGTGCTATTAGGAGCACCACAGGAGAGATCCGTATACCGATCCTGCCTCCTTCCAGGTGTTATTGGCTTGTGTCGCAGTCACCCGTTATTACTATATCCCATTGTTAGGTGTTGACGATTTTGTATTATCAGAGGGTCCCTGTACTCAGGATGTATTCCACCGTTGGTGGTTCCCTCGTACTATTGGAGCCCAGACCCGCGCCATTCAGTTCATAGGGGATATGGTTCCAGGATCTGTGATGATGATGGATTGGCTAGCTTGTGTCCGAGATCCGACTCATGTGACACAGATTGACAGCTTGACCCGGCAGTTGGACCAGACACATATTTTTATCCGGTATTTGGGCATAGATCCGGCAGAGGCAGATTCGTTTGATCCTTCCAGCTCAGGTGCTGGCCCCTCAGATGACCCATTTGGTTTTATCGGTGCAGATCCTCCTTTGTATAGGTCTGATATCCCTATTGATAGAGATCCAGTGACTCAGGAGGAGTTACATTAGGTGGACAGGATTAATGATATGGGCATTAACACCATTGTCTTCTTCTGATGTGTATTCTCGTTATATCTTTTGATTGGCCTCTGTTAGCTATTCGGTGGCTGTGCCCCATTCTCGCTATATCTTTTGATAGGCATCTGTTAGTAGTAGGGCGTCTGTGCCCCATTTTCCTATATTTTTCGTTGTACAAAGATGATGTATTAGATGATGATATACTTAGGAATGTATGTACATTTTTTCCATTTCCTATATCATATTGCCATCTATTATCTATTGTGCATGTATCATGTTATGCATATGTATGTATGTCTAGAGATATTCGGCATTGACCCCTGGATGGTCTTGTGACATGGCCAATACAGATATCTTCTTCGACAGTTAGCCGTATTGATCATACCCCACCATTATTGGTGGTATCTGGTATGCGATCGTGGTATGATAGCATGTCATCATCAGACAAGATGACTGTAGATCATTTATTGTAGCATACTATGATCTTGTTGATGTTTCAGGTTCCCACAGGATTCGTGGATGGCATGCTGGAGCACTGGGTATCGGAGAGGCAGGTTTTTTGATTTGGGACCCAGGAGTTGACTCCCACTCTGGAGGAGTATGCACGGTTGACGATGCTGCCACTGGACAGACCTTGTGTGCATATGACTTTGGGGGACATGAGTCGATGGTTCATGACCCTCACTGGATTGAGGCATAGGGTGGTGCAGGATGAGCTGACATCTGTCCACGTGATATCCCAGCATTTTTTGTTTGACAGATTTGGCTCTGAGGATAGTTATAGACGACATTCCGGGGATTTCACCACACCGGAGGATCATTGGCGTCTGGCCAGGGTAGATGTACTGCTATTGTGCGTACTGTCATATGTCTACATGCCACTGTATATGGATGAGTTGGACATAGGAGCTATCATGGCGGTGAGAGCTCTCAGAGAGGGTCGTACCATCATACCTATGATTATAGCCGAGACATTGAGGTCAGCTACATACTGCTGCACTTATCCGACAGGAGTATTTACGGGCAGTTTGGTCATGCTATACGTGTGGCTTATGTCACACCTGAGACCGATTAGCACTTTCAGACGGCATGGGTATTGTTTCACCCATGATATAGCGATATCGTATTCATTTCAGCCTGCGGAGCGTATAGATGCTGCATCTTGGTCCGCTTTCTTAGCTGGGATAGTAGACCCGTTTAGTATATTGCCGTGCTCAGGGCTAAACTCACCTTACAACTTTATTACTCATGCTCCGGGCATGGATTACATCCCTCTGGCTAGTTTGAGGGGCATGACTACTTACCATCTACTGGCCGTGATGTCGCAGTTTGACCAGTTTTAGGATTTTCATCCTTTCGATGGAGCGCTGGGCCAGCGTTTAGCTTCTCACTATCTTTCAGCAGAGGACCGATCTCGTGTGTATGCATGTTGGGATCAGCGCGAGATAGTCGCTTTCTCTATTAGTCATCCAGGTTGTTCTGCAGAGTGTCCCGCATGGATGGAGACAGAGATTGCACCGGTTGAGGTAGTATCCACATTACCGAGTATTGACTCAGATGTTGGAGAGCCCATGGAGGACATTGATTCTCACACCGAGGAGGAGCCATCTACTGGGTTGCTAGTATTTCCTTTAGATTCTCCCAGTATTAGCACTGCAGTGATTCAGTACAGTACTTTGAGCAGAGTCTTCATTTGATGACCTTTGAGAGAGATCAGGCTAGATCCCTGATGTCGACAACTGTTGATGGGAGAGACGCAGCCCTGTTAGAGAGGGACGAGGCATTTGCTCGTAGAGATGTCGCCGTTTTTGAGCGGGATGAGGCCAGACCAGCCAGAGATGCAGTGATAGTTGAGCGGGATAGTGCCATATCTGCACGGGATGTATCCATCACAGATAACACTGCAGTGAGGTCCCTTACCACTGGCATGATCATAGAGATGAGCACATATATTGATGAGCATATGGTCACCATGCAGATGGTTGCAGATCTGTTGGGTCGTGTGGATATCCTTGTACAGGAGACCACAACTTTGCCTCCTTCGGAGAGGGATGCCATGTTGGGCTTGTTAGCTCGCATATACATCGATTTATAGATGGGCTTGTACTTTCCTGCACAGACTAGCTTAGCTATTTTGTCATGTACAGTTTACATTATGTATATCAAACAGTATTATATATATAGCAGGGAAATATATTTTTGATCACTTCCCTTTTAGATATGCTTGAATACTTGCTTGATATTTGCCTGCTGCTTCAGGGCTTGTGATCTTGATGTATTCTGAATTCCTCCTTGTTGGATGGACATTGAGTTGTCTCTGGATAGTTCAGAATAGATCATGGATCTGTATATCCCTACCATATTTTCAGTGTTTTGGGACTGGTTTCTGTATGGAAATGTGGAGAGGATTGTGGCTTTCCTCTCTGAGATTGACCGCACCACATATGGTCGCCAGTACTCCTATTTAGGAGGAGCCTAGTTAATTCCATCTCTTATGGATTGGTGTTGCTCTTTGAGGTACAACCACATCTTAGATGGTCGCCGAATCTCCTATTTGCAAGGAGAGGTTGGGTAATTCCATCCCTTTGGTTTGAAGCCAATGAAATGTGGTGAATTGAAGTTTGATCCCAGTACTGTTGACAAGGGTTTGTGTTTTGGTATGGGGTTAGACCGAACCATGAGTGACTGCCTACGTACTCCTATTGAAGAGGAGATCAGGTCTGCGTAGTTCGAACCTAGTGTGAGAGGTTCAACGCTGTTTATGGCAGAGAGGGTGTAGAAGCTTTATTGAAGAAGAAGGTTGTAGAAGTGTTTTTTGTGGCTTTTGTTTATTGTAGAAAAGGATAGAAATGTTTTTGTTGTTTTTTTTATTGCGACCGGGCCATATAGAATATGGTTGCCTACGTACTCTTGTGTATCAAGGAGATCAGGTTGACGTAGTTCGCCCCTTAGGGCGAGTTATAAAGCGCGATCCCATGTGCAGGTCAGACTGCGGGGAAGAAAGATTAATCCCATGTACAGGTCAAACTGTGGGGAAGAAAGATTAATCCCATGTGCAAGATAGACTGCGGGGAAGAGAAAGTTTGATCCTAGGTTAAGGATAAACTGCAGGTGAAAAGTTTGATCCCATATTTGGGTAGCCAAACTGTAGACGTGAGAGGTTCAATCCATAGTGGGATGACCAGAGTTGTAAGAGCGCAGTGAAGCCAGGCTGCTGGCTTGAAGAGTGTGTTTCCCTGAGGGGCAAAGTATATAAAAGAGTTGTATGTGGTAAAGGGTTAAAGAACTGGAATGACTGGTGATCTGATGATCCAAAACCAGGATGTTTGCTTGATGCTAACTTCAGATGTAGTACCATTTCACAGTGTCTGAGTTAATGAGTTGCGAAAATTCATCACCGTCCATTTCCTGTAATCTGAGAGCACCTCCTGTCAATACCTCCTTGACAATAAATGGGCCTTCCCAGTTAGGAGCGAATTTTCTCTTAGACTGATCTTGGTTGTCAAGGATCTTCTTCAAAACCAAGTCATGTTGTTTAAACTGCCGTAGCCAGACTTTTCTGTTGTAGGATCTAGAGATCCTTTGTTGATATAACTGACCATGGAAGATAGCCGCGGTTCGCTTTTCGTCTATTAGAGACAATTGGTGATACCTGTCTTGTACCCATTGATCTTCATCCAGCTGAGCATCCATCAACACTCTGAAGGATTCCATTTCTACTTCTATGGGTAGTACTGCTTCCATCCCATAGGTTAATGCGTAGGGGGTTGCCCCAGTTGAAGTACGCATTGATGTTCTGCAGGCTAACAGAGTAAGAGACAATAAGTCAGGCCATCCTTTGTGGTTGGCGGACATCTTTTGCATAATCATCTTGATGTTCTTGTTAGCGGCTTCAACAACACCATTCATCTTTGGAAGGTAGATGACGGAGTTAAGGTGTTTGATGTGGAATTTACTGCATAGTTCCTCCATCATTTTGTTGTTGAGGTTCTTAGCATTGTCTGATACAATTACCTCTAGTTGTCCGTATCGACAAATGACATTGTTTCTGATGAAAGCAATGATGATTTCTTTGGTAACCTTGGGGAAGGAGACTGCTTCTACCCACTTGGTAAAGTAGTCAATCATGGTGAAGATGAATCGATGTCCATTACTGGCTTTGGGCTCGATGGGCCCGATCACGTCCATTCCCCACATTGAGAAGGGCCAAGGCGAACTCATATTATGGAGCTCCCGTGGAAGGGCATGGATAGCATTCCCATGAATTTGGCATTGATAACATCTCCTGACGTGGTCATGGCAGTCAGCTTTAAGAGATAGCCAGCAATGTCCTGTCCTGAGGATCTTCCTAACAAGGAGGGGGCCACTCATGTGTGGGCCACAGACTCTACCATAGACCTCATCCATGAGTCTCTGAGCTTGATCTTTATCTAGGCATCTGAGGAGACCTAAACCTGCATCTCTCTTGTAGAGTGCATCTCCGCTCAGGTAGAATTTTATAGTAAGTCGATGAATCTGCCTTTGTTCAGTCAGGCTCGCCTCAGTGGGTGTAGATCCATCTCACAAGTACTCCTTGATATGCGGATACCAAGGTTGTTAGATGGGAAACAGCTCATCCGATACTTCTCCAACATAGTTCCCATAGGCTGGTGCCTTTTGCAGGGTGAATGTGACGCTTGGCATGTGTTCCTTGTCAGGCATGTGAATCAAGGTGGCCAAAGTTGCCAATGCATCTGCGAAGTCATTCCTATTATGAGAAATGTGTAGAAAGGAGATTTCTTCGAACTCCGAAGCCATCTATAAAACCTGCCGATGGTAAGGCAGCAAATGTAGCTCTTTGGTTTGATAGATTCCGGTGGATTGTTTGATTACCAACTCTGAATCCCCAAAGACAGTTAACTGTCTGATACCTATTGAACGGGCAAGTTTTAGCCCCATGATACAGCCTTCATAATCAGCTGTGTTGTTGGTGCTGACAAATTACAATTTGACGGCGACGAGATACTGATCCCCCGTACCAGATACTAGAACTGTTCCAGCTCCAGAACCTTCCGTATTAACAGCTCCATCAAAATAAATCTTCCATGCTTGGCGTGTATCGTACTGATGGTGTGGCTGAACTGTCATTACCCCTTCATCGAGGAAGTAGGTTTCCAAGGGTTTGAAATTCCCTGAAGGTGCGACGACCAGTTGATCTGCAATTCCTTGACCTTTAATGGACTTTTGAGTCACGTAAACAATGTCAAATTGTTGCAGGATCAACTGCCATCTGGACAGCCAACAATTCAGTATGGGTTTACTGAACACATACTTGAGAGGATCCACGCGAGATATGAGATGGGTTGTGTGCCCATGGAGGTAATGCTGTAACCTCATGGAAGCCCATGCTAAAGCACAACAAGTCCTCTCAATCAGAGTGTACTTGTGTTCACTGCTACTGAATCTTTTGCTGAGGTAATAGATAGCTCGCTCTCGGCCTCTATCAGCTTTCTGACCCAGCATGTAGCCCATGGCATTGTCACTGATGGATAGGTACATGAACAGGGGAACATCATCATTGGGTGGTACCAAAATAGGAGCTTTGACTAGTTGCTCTTTAATTGTGAGGAAGGCATTCTGGCACTCATCATTCCATTTCATGGAGGAGTTCTTCCTTAACAGCTTGAAGATAGGTTCACAGGTTGCTGTGAGTTGAGAAATGAATCTACTAATGAAGTTGACTCTTCCCAAAAATTCTCGTATTTCCTTCTCTGTCTGAGGAATGGGCATTTCCGTAATGGCCTGAATTTTGGTAGGATCCAGCTCAATTCCTTTGTGGCTGACTAGAAATCCTAGCAACTTGCTTGATTTAATGCCAAAGGCGCACTTGGCTGGATTCAACTTCAAGTTGCACTTGCGCAACCTGTTGAAAAGCTTTTTGAGATGGTCTAAATGGTCATCCTCCTTCCGAGATTTGACAATGATGTCATCCACATAGATCTCTATCTCTTTGTGCATTAAGTCGTGGAAGAGAGCCATCATAGCTCGTTGATTGGTAGCTCCGGCATTGATGAGGCCGAATGACAACCGTCTGTAGCAAAAGGTTCCCCAAGGCGTGATAAAAGCAGTTTTTTCACGATCTTCCTCAGCAACCATGATCTGATGGTACCCCGTACAGTAATCAGCAAAGGAGTACATGCCGTATTGAGAAGTATTGTCAATGAGAATGTGGATAAAGGGCACGGGAAAGCTATCTTTAAGGCAAGCTTTATTCAGATCCTGATAATCCACGTAAACTCGCACCTTTCCTCTAGGCTTAGGTACGGGAACGATGTTGGATATCCACTCAGGATATGTAGACACCATGATGATGCCAGCTTGAAATTATTTCACAATTTCTTCTTTCACCTTTAAACTCCACTCAGGTTTCAATCGCTTGAGCTTCTGGTTGACTGGATTGAATCCCTCTTTAATGGGAAGGCGATGAAGAACAATGTCAGTGGACAAACCCACCATGTCTTCTTGAGACCATGCAAACACATCCTGGAATTGGGTTAGTAGCGTAACCATGTTATTCCTTTGGTTTAGGGTAAGGTATGAACCAATCTGGATTAACTTAGGGTTTTCTAAGGTTCCAAGATTGAAGGAGGTGGTTTGATCAAGGTTGGGTTTAGGCTTGTCTTCGACCCATTCTTTGATCTCCGGAGGCACCTCAATGTCCTCTTGTATTTCCAGCAAGTCTGAGTCCAACTTTTTATCAAAGTTACAATCCTTGTGGAGAAGAGGTATCTTATCAGCAAGTACAAACACATCTAAGTTCAGAGTCCTGAAACAAAATATTCTTTCACTTAATATATATGAAACTGTTTAATCATACATAATGTTAGCATATATGAACAAAACAACTGCTAATACTGTACAGAAAAGTAAGCAGTTATTATATCTACAGGGCAGAAAGAAGTCCTGCACATTTTACCCTTGTCGACCAATGCAAGGAGTGCTGCTCCAATTGGCAAGGGCAAAGTCCTGGCGGACTGCAATGATGGAGGGGCTGTCATCGTCCTCCTTCTCCCGAATGATGACCATTACGTCTGGGCAATCATCGTCTGGGGTATATCTGTTTGTATGTTCATCATGAACAATGATGCGCATGCCCGACATTATTCGGACGACATTTTGTTTGACTCTTTGTTTCTCTTCTTCCACTCTGGGATCTGGAACAAAGATTTCTTTTGCTTTGAATGGTACTGGCTTGGGAAATAGCATAGCCATCACATTGGTTGGCACCTTTACAGGAGGTTGTGCGGACTCAGCGTTAGAAGACGAAGAAAAATGCCGCGTGGTTGAAGGTGAAGGAATCTGCTGATGCTTATGAGGATTCTTCTGACTAGAACTGGCAGAATAGCCTAGTCCAGCTGTCCCAGTTTGCCTGGCTACTTGTATAGGGTATTTGATACCTTGGTGATCTTTACCTAGCCCTTGTCCTGGCTGATGACCCAAAGACATCATTTCCTGAGTAGCCGACATTACTTCGGTAGAGATCTTGGGTACGAGCAATGGCGTCCCCAGGACATGGAATTGAGGGTTGCTTATTTCCAAAGTATGGAAACTAACCGGCTCAACATCGAAATTGAAACTGATGAGCTGTATGTCACCTTGTTGAGGGCATTCCGGTTCAGCGTTGATTGTAACTAGGATATTGTTGATAATGTATTTCAGTTGCTGATGAAGGGCGGAGGGTACTGCCCCAACCATATGAATCCACGGTCTTCCCAAGAGCAGGTTGTATCCTGAATCAATCTTGAGTACGTGGAAAGACAGGCAGAATGTATGGGGACCAATCTCAATTGGCAGCTCTATCTCTCCGACCGAATTGCGGCGGGCCCCATCAAAAGCCTTGATAACCGTATGGCTGCTCCGAATTCAGTTGAGATTGATGTTCATCTTCAATAATGTAGCGTATGGACATATATTTAAAGATGAGCCTCCATCTATCAAGACTCCAACAAGTATATATCCGGAGGACAAGACCGCAATGTGTAACGGCTTGCAATGACCGGTCCCTTCGGGAGGTATGTCATCATCAGTGAAGGATATCACATTGTTGTTGGAATTTTTCTACATCCACTGATGTCGGTAAGTAGGCTTCTTCCAAAACCTTCAGTAAGATCTTCCGATGATCTTCAGAAGTTAAAACCAAGTCCAAGATTGAAATTTGATGTGGAGCTTCTCTTAAGCTTAAAACCACCTTGGCTTCGTTATGACCCATAGTGCATAGGAATTTTTCAATCTTCTCCATGGGTATTCTCCCCTTTGATTTGATGGTAGGCTTTATCACCCGTTGGGAAAGATACAGTGGATTCTCCCTCGACACTGTAGCAGTTGTATGCGAGGTGGATCCTTCACCTTCTTCATAATTCCATAGAACTGTGTGCAAGCTAACAATAGGGTATTGTGCTCTGTATGGTAAGTTGATTGGCTCGGGAGCTGCCACTTTCAAAGGATTGTTGCATCCTCTGAGTTGAATTATTGGTATAGTGAGTGGCTTGACAATGCCATCAGCCTCAGCGGAGATAACTGCTACCAATCCCTTCTATTTAGTAGGACAGGTATTCTCACTACCACGTAGCACAGTATCATCGTCTGCTAACTGCAGGACATCGCTATCAATGAGATTCTGTATAAAGTGGCAGAGTGCCTAACATTCTTCTGTGATGTGACCGCGAGAATGGGAGTGATATTGACATACTCCATCAGGGTTAAATCGTCTTGAACGGGGATTGATTGGAGGTAGGAGGGAATTGATTCTTCCTTCATTGATTAACATTTGAAGTATCTCTTCCATAGGTTGGCCCAGATATGTAAATTCCCTTCGGTTGACAAAATCCCGACGAGCTTTGGCATTCGCTCTCTTTGCCACTTTGTCCTGCATTGTTTCACTTTCTGGAGGTGACGAGGGAATATTCATGACAAGAGAAAGGAGACTAGCATGCTCCTGGCTTACTAACTGGAGTGTAACTTGATGCTGATAGGTCACCAGTTCTACCAATTGCTTAATTTGTTTGCAAAGAGCTTTTATCTTTCGTTCCATAGCGAACTGGAACTTGGCATAATCCCACTTGTCAACACCGTCTTTGATGATCGGGGATGCTTCACCGTTAAAATTGGAACTTTGTTCAGTGCTCCAATTAATCATGTTGACCTCTTCTTCTTTGTGTGGAGGAAGAGGGTTGTCTTGAACATGAGGTTGATCTGGTTTGGTGACCACGATCTCACCGTTGTCTATCAGGTCTTGTATCTTGTGTTTCAAGGCCCAACAATCTTGAGTATCATGTCCAGGTGCCCCGGCATGATAAGCACATTTCTGAGCAGCATTAAAACCCCTACCATTAGGGCTGGCCGGTGGAAGAAGATGCGTGATTTTCTTCTGCGTGGTCAGAAGAGTAAGGATGTTCTCGAGGGAGTCCCCTAAGGGTGTGAACACTCGAGGGCGTTTGACTTCTCCACCTTTTGGTATTGGAGGGTTTGAAGACTGTGCTTGAAAGGGACTGTAATTTCTCCTCTGGATAGACATGTTCTGATTGCCTTTTTGACCCTGCAGTATCAAAAAAACATCCTCTTCTTTCTTTTTATGGACCCTCTGGGGGTTGTTTCCATAATTTTCGGATTAGATGTGCTCAGCAACAGCTTTAAGGGCAGCTAGGTCTTGAATCTTTCCTGACTTTAATCCCATCTCAGCCATCTCCCCGTGTTTGATCATTTCAGAAAATGGTTTACTAATGCCAGCTAAGACTCTCTCATAAAAAGGAGCTTCTTGTATATCAATAAAGGTTATCACCATCTCTGACTCTGTCATAGAAGGAGTAACTTGAGCAGCAAGACGCCTCCACCTCTGAGCATATTCTCTAAAAGGCTCATCAAGCTATTTCTTGACCTTGGTAATCTGGTACCGGTCAGGAGCCATTTGAGACTGGAACCTGTACTGCACAAGGAAAGCATGTGCCAGCTCTTCCCAGCTATGGATCTTTGAGTTTTCTAATCTGGAATACCATGAACGGGCTTCTCTAGTCAGACTCTTTTGGAACAGCTGCATTCTGAGCTTCTCGTCCTCTGCATAAGATCCAAGTTCTCCAATGAACACCTTTAAATGTGTGTAAGGATCTCCTAATCCATCGTATTTTTCGAAGTCAGGAGTTTTGAATTTTTCTGGATAATGTACACCAGGGAATATACAAAGGTCAACATATGAAATACTCCCGTGTGCTCCAATTCCTTTGATAGCGCGAAGGGTTTCTTCCATTTGAAGAACTTTCTTTTTGATGTCACCGGTGTTTGGATCTCTGGTGATATGGGTGTCATTATGACTTTTGTTGGTTGTATCCAACTGTAGTTCAGGTACTGTAATGGCTTTATCAGAACCTTGGGTTCCCCCTTGTGTGGAGGATTAAGCATGTACGGGTATTTTTGGACCCTACGTAGATTGATGTAGTTCTTTAAGCAGAACAGCCAAGTCTGTAATTTGTTTACTTAATCCGTCAAATTCTTCACGAGAAACTGGATTAGACTGGTCAGATGAAGACATGATTGGCTGTAGGCCTACGACTTTTTTGGACTTTGACCAGGTAATAGGCTCGAATGCTTCCCTGTAACAAAACTGGCATAGTTTAGTTTTAGGGAGGGTGTAAATGTTAACATGCTATATGATGTGTCCGTTTTAGGAATTTTGTCCTGCAAAATGGATGTTAGCTGTTCGTAATACAGAATAGCATGCTAATGTATATGCATATATTTCCTCATATTTGTCATTACATGGAGATGAATATGGAATGTAAATTACAAGTAATTGACTTTACAAGTAATTTGAAATGAGAAAGCATGAAGAGACTTTCCTCCGCGTTTGGTTTATCAGAGGCTGAACTATCTTAGGTTACTCTCTCGGCTTTTCGACATGAAGGTTCCCAAATCATCGCAATTTACTCAACGGGAAGTTAATCCGGTCTTTTAACTGGAGCGAATTTGGGTGGTGCCTTTCCTGAGCCTCGGGGAATTAGTCTTCCTACGAGTCCAGTAATCAAACACCGACAGGATAGCCTCCTGGTGGAGGGACCACACAACATACATTTACATACAACGTGTCTCACCGTATATAAAAATGATGAAATGTGCGAATCACTAATATCACAATCAGATATAGTGTAGAGCATTAATCGCAGTAAAGATATGCATTCGTACACATTCATCATAAATATAAATGCAACATCCACACACAAGCATATAACAGTTTTGAAAAGTTTGTAATAGCGGCTTCAGTCCTCTTACTGGAGTCCCAAGCTGAGTCGCCACCTGTCGACGTCGGGTTTTTTTATTTGTCCTTTTTCGTTACCTGTTCTTTTGTGTTCTCATTTTATGTGAGATTTGTTTGAAAAAATAAGTGAAAAAGGTCCGACATGTGTAATATCGACGATTGGAATGTAAGAGTCGCCAGTTAGTTTTTTAACCGGTTGTACCAACACAACCGAGAAAAGGTTTGCACATTGACATAGTGATGTGACATTGCTAAACGGGCCTGTGAAACCGAGATTCATTAGGGTTCGGGGACTTGCTTATGCGGAGGGAAGGTGTTAGGCACCCCCCGACATCCGTGTTACCACGGTGACCGCCACTTTTCAAGAAACTGTTATATGAATGTGTGTGTGTGTGTGTGTGGGTCAATGTGCTTTTATTTGGAAGTAGTGCGAGGCCTCGTTCGCACCTATATACACAGGGTTTGAATTTATGTAAAAATTCAATTTTAAGCAAGATATGGCAGTGATGTTTTATAAAAGAGATTTTTCAAACCCTTGTGCTCAATAGTAATTGAGGCCTTTTACACTCCCATTTTATTCCATATTCGGTTGGATTGATTTTTTTTTACAGATGCGTGGCATCTGTATGAAAATAATGTACAAAAGGTGCTGAAATCCTCGTGGGTATGAAAACCATCTGAGGACATCCAAACATCACAAATAAATTTACAAGCTGCTTACAGCTGAAAAGGTCCATCACGGGAACCGAATCTAGATTCAGTGGACTGAACCTGTGATCACATGATTCCAAGGCTCACATAATGCCGCAATTGATAAAACGCAGTTAGTAGGTATATATATAAAAGCTGTAAATATATATATACATACATGATCACCAACTACGAAGCACCTCCATGGGGGACCAGAAATGTAAATAAAGCTGTAAAAGCTATCAACTGCCACGAAGGAAACTCCAGGCGGGACAAAATATACAGAAAGCAATAAAAACGGTCAACCACCAAAAAGTAAACTCTAGGTGGGAAGAAACGTAAACACACACACATATATATATATATATATATATATATATATATATATATATATATAAAAGCATGTAAACACACCGAATATAAAATCCAGGCTCATCGGACAAGGTCCAACAACAGTTAATATATATAAGTATATATATATTAAAGCAGTAAATGCACCGGATGCAAAATCCAAGCTCATCGAACATAGTTCGACACACAGTTCATATATATATATATATATATATATATATATATATATATATATATATATATATATATATATATAAGAAAGCTATTAAACACTCCAGACCGAAGTCTAGGCTCAATCGAGGCATAACTCGATGATGTTAGTCCATATATATATATATATATATATATATTAGTATATATATACAAACTGAAAGTAAACCACGTACCGAAGTTCGGGCATACACACACAACACGACTCTCAATATGAAGAACAGTGTGTGCAAAGATGAAGAGAAAGACTTTAAAGCGTGTAAGAAGGCTTACAGTGGGCTGCCAAAGAAGACTTCTATATCTTTAAAGTAGATGAACACTGGCTTCTGCCGGTACAAAAGTAGCTATATATGAACTCACAAGTGTTTAAAATGAGAAAACACTCAGTTTGGGGTGTGTACAGAGCAAATTGGGCAGGGCTTCCTCACCGTTTTCTCTTACAAAATGGCCACACCAAGCCCTCTATTTATAGAGGGTGGAGGCGCAGGTGTACCTGCGGCTGAGCCGCAGGTGTTCTAGAGGCTGTCGGGGTGCCCCGGGCTTTGCGGGTCCCGTCGTCTCGAAGTACGTGCGCGCATGCAACGTGATGTCCGCTCGAACTTTTATAATTACAATCCGGGCATCCGACTGAGGTATATAGGACCTATTTCGGACCGCCATTATCGAGAGTTACGCAATGACATGGGATTAGAGGTTGTACGAAGTCATGAAGATGGGACGATGCCCTCCGGTCTTCAGCTTCAAATTTTATTCGTTATCATGCATAATAATCACTCGGGATTGGTTTTCCTTGGCTCTTGTGGGATATGGATGTGTAGAAAATATATGTCTGAAATGTTGAGACGGCGTGATGTGGCGTCAAGTTGGCGAGATGACGACTTTGCCCCTCACCGGGGTTATCTCCGATTTGGGCTGATAAAGCAGACGTTGCTCAGGGTTATCGCTGAGATTGGACTGCTGCAATGGTTGAAGGTCCTCAGTGTCATCCCTGAGGTGTGCTTGTCCTCTTGGTGTTATTGCCAGATCTTGTACTGAGTATCTCATTGTGAGCGCCGAGATTGAAGCTGATTGCATTTGAAACAAGCATTTCTGGGGTTATCTCCGGAACTGCATTCCTTGGGGTTATCTCCAAGGTTGGAATCTGCTATTCCCAGTGTTGGGATTGAGACGAAACATCTCAGGGTTATCTCCGGGATGAAGCGGTCTTCTCTGGTGTGTGTTCTGGTATTGTAACTGCAGGCCTCGGGGTTATCGCCGAGGTTGGAACTGTTACTCCCAGTGTGTGTTCTGGGGTTGAGGCTGTTACTCCCAGTGTGTGTTCTGGGGTCAAAACTGAGCTTCCGGTAGTTTCTGGATTGGATGTGAGTTGTCTTCCAGGGTTATCGCTGAAAGACGAATCTGCTCTCATTCAATGTCAGTAACAAGTGTTCAGAAAATTTTGAGTGTCTACAATAATGGCAAGACTTTTACCGTTAAACTGTTGAAATACTCTGTGATAAAAGTACAGTAATACGCATTGTTCAACAGTGGTATGCGGTATTGCACAGTAGCACACGTTATTGAACAATATCTCTAATTATTGATGCTTACGTAAGAAGTCACTCGATTTCATTCAATAATTTCCACAGTAGTTGTGACACTCCGAAATCCGGTCTATTTTCACACCCGGATTTCGTACATCACGAGTACGTCTCCTTCCAAACATACATCATTATATAGTTAAATATAACAACATACATTCTCAAATCCCAGGTTCTATTACCTTGTTCATTACAAATAATGATAGTTACATTATTCTTTACATCTTACAAGAGTGACTTTTATCCGCCACCAAGGATACATAACAGTTCATTCAACTAGTCTATAGTTTAATTAAACTATTCTACATTACAAGTCTTCACTTGATCTTCATGCTCATTCACATACTGAATGACACCTCATCTGGATACAGGTTAGCTTGATCTTTACGGGATCCTTAAGATCTTTCTAACATCGTTCGCTGAAAAATATTTTTATTTAAAGAAAAAGTGAGCATTCAATTGCCCAACAAATTATAGCAGTTGAATAAACAACATTAAGAATTTAAACATTCTTTTAAGACTTTAATAACCGAACAAAGGTTATGAAGTAACTTAAATAATAGGAATAATCTCGATTCCTATCATTTTAAAACATTAGTCACATTCACTTTGAAAACTTTCATTCTTCTACCTTTTCCATACACATTCTGTCCGGATAGAATCATTAACACAGACTTAACAATAACGGTTCATGTATAAACAGAATATTCTCATATTGAATAGTTCAATCACAAAACAGTTAATCTCATAGAAACGCCGAAGTGTTCAAATTATGGCACAAGGCCTCATACTTTCTACCACCTTGTACAAATATCGCACATTTGCACATAGATAAAACTTCTCAAGTTCAACATCTAAGAAGTTTAAGAAACTAGCATTCATTTAAAATATGAATGAAGTTAGGAAACTTGCCTTACGTACAGCTACAGCTTACGCTGAACTGCTCATTCCAATACCTATATAACACATAAGGAAAATAACACATACACCAATTAGTCATATACTTGACTTACATATTGGTTTACTTAACTTTACTTGTGATGCCCCCAAATCCGGGTATCTTCCAACCCAACATATGATGTTACACGATGCTACAGTTCACACATACATTCAATTGGAATGCCTCAAAAGAACAAATATGTCTTATATATTTTCCAAAACAATATTCCCTTCCCAGGTTCTTTATAACCAATACATAAGTTCTTTGTCATAATATGAAATACATTACAACATTAAACCTAACATTAAACCTATACTATTACATAGACAGTTCAACGGTCTGCCTTAGTCTTTCCCTTTTCTTTACCGGATCCTTCGGTCTGTTCGGTCTTAGCTACATTCATATGGTTCAAGCAAGAGTGAGCATAACAAGCTCAACAAGTACAACAATTTCATTTAAACGACATGCTTAAAACATAGGAATAGTATATCTTCAATAACTGAATAATAGTTATGAAGTACTATCGATAATTCAAAATAGCACTTCACTTTTCTTTCAAAACGTTTTACAATGATAATATTCAGTAAAACATCAATTTCGGTCCAAGACCATGAGTATTTCATACTTTCTTTGAAAAGGACAACCCGACACTAAGTCCGTAAGTTTGACATATCTTACGAGCACGTCTAGGTGATCAGCCTATAGTGCTCTATGTTGATCAACACTACATTCATTAAACGTATGCACATTTAAGTTGTGACAACCTCACGTGCTTGTCGTTTGACGACAAAATATTTTAGCATACTCAGTCTTCATTTGAAAACCACACCAACATAGTTTGGTAAAACATTGACAGTACTTTGATAGATTATAAGAAATCCAATATAACGTAAGTCTAGCTGAAATAATTGGCTTCGACCTCATCATATATCAATTCGTACGTAAGAATACATGAATCACAAAGCTTGTCTAGATTGAACTGAAACAAGGGTTAGAACACTTGCCTTTAGTGTTTGCTACGGTTTATTACACATGCACTTTAAGTCCTTAAGGTCTCTACAGTAGATGATAACATCACATAACACATTAGGTCATGAATAACATACATGGTTCCTAAAGAATCTTACCCTTCTACTCAATCTAATTACGTATTAGATTTGTTATTATTGGTTCTGGCTTTCCGTTACGTCGTTCTTACGTTCACATGTAATTGACTTACTTCAACCCTAAGTGATCATACTTAAGGTTTAATCATGACTTAACAATGTTAAAATTAAGCTTTAGTTCCTTGATAATCAATTACTATTCATGCTCTACTTACAAACACTCTTTATTGTCAAAACCTTAAGGCTGATGCTGCGGCGCCAACTTTCCTTCCTTGACCCACGCCGCGACGCGACTCGTCAGTAGGTTTTCCCCGGTTCCAGCGTTGCGGCGCCAACTTTAGTACAATGGGCTGCGCTGTAGCGCCAAACTTCAGTAGGTCACAGCTTTTCTCGGCCATGCTCGGCGCTGCGGTGTGACGCCCCCAAAATTAGGTATACATCACCCATCTTGGGTCGTCAGATACATAGTACAGAATACAAATACAACTTAATAATACAACTGTCGTGTACAATACGACAAAACATAAACTGTGAGTTTGAATACAAATATTATCTTCTAGAGAGTATTCATACTCAAAAGGAGTCCTCATTACATTTATTAACACACCATTACATAGAATAGTGAGGACTACTAACTAATACTATCATTCGGACCATCACTCCGTACCCCGACTTGTCCCAGCTACGTTCTCATTTCCTGAAGAGAACAGTGAAAGAAAGGGTGAGCTCAACTAGCCCAGTAAGAAATATTATGACTAAGATAATGCAGAATAAATTATCATTAGCCTTCAACAATGTTAAACTGATAAAATATAATAGACATCAAGTTTAACTGTAGCGGAACAAGCAATCCATTAAAAGAGTCAAGTAGAAAATAAACTCTACTATCTTTTATGATTTAAAAAGTTTTTCAACACTGTAATCGCTGAGACTCAGCTTAATAAAATAATCCACATCATCGAATCACCCCTGCACTACGGCCAAGGATATTCGTGTATTCATTAATGGTCATGATCATGCCAACAACTGTCCATCAATGCACTACGGGCCAATGAGGACTTTTACCACATCATTTGTAACATTACGGTCATGATTATACCGAATAATCCCTGGTCATAATCATACCAAGTCCATCTATGCACTACAGGCCACAGATGACTTTCAACATTTTATAAACATGAGGATGATGACAATGATATAAGAATTCAATAAAACAAGTTCAAGAATTAATTTATCCAAGAATTAACAACGTCCAAATTGTCAACATGATACTGCATTGTGGAGTAAAATTCAAGAATGCTTAGAAGAATATTTTCTTGAAAAGATACTGGATGAAACGCAACTATCAAGGATATTCCACAAATTTCATGGAGTATAGAAGTCAAAACTTAACCAACTGAGTATAATAAAGAATGGAATAACAAAAGAAATCACCATGCATGCGATAGACCGCACAGACAGGTTATTCCAACAGAATAATAAATAATGGAACCAGGTCCGGCGTAAACGCACAGACAGGATATTCCGACAGAATAATAAATAATGGAACCAGGTCCGGTGTAAAACACACAGACAGGATATTCCAACAGAATAATAATAAAACGGAACCAGGTCCGGTGTAAAACACACAGACAGGATGTTCCAACAGAATAATAAACGGAACCAGGTCCGGTGTAAAACACACAGACAGGATGTTCCAACAGAATAATAGAAGAATGTCACCAAGTATAGGGTAGACCGCGTATACTGGTTATTCCAACAGAATAATAACAAATGGAATAACAGAAGTTCTCTTCATGAATATAAAAGAAATAATATTCCCTACCTTAAAAGAACTGGATATTGGAAAAGTGATGTAGCAGAATACTTTTAGTCTCTCTCTCTCTCTTATTCTCTCTATACTTTCTCTCTCTATAGCTTGAATGAATTCGTGAAAAATAATGAAGCCCTAGGCCTCTATTTATAGAAAAACTGAGGGTGGCTCTTGGTCTTAACGAAGGGTCAAATGACTCTTGGTCTTAACGAAGGGTCAAATGACTCTTGGTAATATTGAAGGGACAACTACTATTGACGAAAGTAATTACTATTGACCAAGGTAAATACTATTGACGAAGGTAATTACTATTGACCAAGGTAAATACTATTGACGAAGGTAATTACTATTGACGACGGTAATTACTATTGACGACGGTAATTACTATTGACGAAGAGACTCTTAGATGATGACATATGGCCCCCCATAAAATAACCAAACTTACCACAACGTCTCAATAATATAACATATTATACAGATGATACTATGACAATAATTTAAGAGATATGATGCAGCAATTACTGTAGCAATAATTGAGTATAGCTGAGTGACTTCTCACGTAAGCATCAATAATCAATACCGTGTGCTACTATGCAACCACGCGTATTACTGTACTTTTACTACCGAGTAGTTCAACAGTTTTAACGGTTTTAACGGTAACACCTCAGCCGTTATTTTTATAGAAAGATAATTCTGTCGTTTTCTCAATCCGACAATAATTCCGTTGTGGGGTCCACCAATGATTGTGCCGTCGTACGAATATTCCCGACAAAAAGAATATTCTCCGACCAAACGAATATTTTATAACAACTTGCTTACTTTGCAAAATTTATAAATATTACCCACAACTATAACATTATATCAAATTAACTCCATAATATTCAAAAATGATATTTATAGAAAATTCATCTTTATTTATAAAAATTGGGGTCTTACAACCTCCCCTTCTTATGAAATTTCGCCCTCGAAATTAGGGTACGTACCTGGTATGTCGAAGAGGTAAGGATACCTTGATTTCATTTCTGATTCTAACTCCCAAGTCATTTCCTCAACATCGTGGTTTCTCCACAAAACTTTGACTTGAGGTATAACCTTGGAGCGTAGAATATGTTCCTTCTTATCCAAGATTTGAACAGGAACTTCTTCATACGTCAAATCCTCCGCTATTTCGTCCGGTTCTAACTCAATAATGTGGTTCGGGTCTTCCACATATTTGCGTAACATGGATATGTGGAAAACGTTATGAACACGAGACATACTTGGCGGTAAAGCGAGTCTATAAGCCACAGTTCCTACTCGATCGAGGATTAAAAATGGACCGATGAATCGAGGATTTAGCTTTCCTCTCTTTCCAAATCTCGTAACTCCTTTCCATGGAGCAACACGTAAGAACACATGATCTCCTACATCAAATTCCACGTCCTTTCGATGAAGATCAGCATAACTCTTTTGTCGATCTTGTGAGGTTTTTATACGTTGTCGGATCGTTTGAATCTTTTCTGTAGTCATACGTACCAACTCCGGTCCCAACAACGTTGCTTCGCCCACCTCATCCCAGCATACTGGAGAACGACATTTTCTTCCATACAATGCTTCGAATGGAGCCATGCCAATACTTGCTTGATAACTGTTGTTGTAGGAAAACTCCACCAATGGTAAGAACTTGTCCCAACTTCCCTTGAAGTCAAAGACACAGAGTCTTAATAGATCTTCAAGAGTTTGAATAGTCCTCTCTGATTGTCCGTCCGTCTGAGGATGATATGCTGAACTAAATCGTAACTCCGTGCCCATAGCTTTTTGTAAACTAACCCAAAATCGTGAAGTGAATCTTGGGTCTCGATCAGAAACTATGGATACTGGCATACCATGCAGTCTTACAATCTCGTTTATGTACATACGAGCAAGACGTTCAAGTGTATAAGTTTCTCGTATCGGTAAGAAATGAGCAGACTTGGTCAATCTATCAACAATGACCCAAATCGCATCAATACCTTGAGAAACCCTAGGAAGACCGGTAACGAAATCCATGGTAATGTGCTCCCACTTCCATTCTGGAATTTCAAGTGGTTGCAATGGACCTTTTGGTACTTGATGCTCCGCTTTGACTCGTTGACAAGTTAGACACCTTGAGATAAACAACGCTATCTCTCTCTTCATATTGCTCCACCAAAATGTATGACGAAGATCATGATACATTTTGGTACTTCCAGGATGGATTGCAAACGGTGTGTTGTGCGCCTCCATCATGATTTCATACTTTAAATCAGGGTTGTTAGGAACACAAAGTCTGGAGTTGACTCGAAGTATTCCTTCTTCATCGATTCTTGCTTCCGATATAGCACCTTCTTGCACTTTCTTCTTCATACGCATCAGCTCCAGGTCTGTAGCTTGAGCAGCTTTAACTTTATCGATTAAAGTCGGTTCTACTCGTATATTCGCCATCATCACATGGGTCCCTGGAGTCTTCAACTCTATCTCCATCCTTTGCAAGTCACACAAAATGGGCCTTTGCGTTGTTAATATTGCACTTGTACCCGCATATGATCTTCTACTCAATGCGTCAGCTACCACGTTCGCTTTTCCAGGATGGTATTGAATGGTATGATCATAATCTTTCAACAGTTCAAGCCAACGTCGTTGTCGCATGTTGAGTTCCTTTTGAGTGAAGAAATATTTGAGGCTTTTATGATCCGTAAAGATCTCCACTTTCTCCCCATACAAGTAATGCCTCCAAATTTTAAGTGCAAAGACAACAGCTGCCAACTCTAGATCATGAGTAGGATAATTCCTCTCATATTCCTTGAGTTGTCTTGATGCATAGGCTATGACTTTTCCATGTTGCATGAGAACACATCCCAACCCTTTGCTCGAAGCATCACTGTAGATGACAAATCCCTCCGAGCCAGATGGTATTGTTAGAACAGGTGCTGAAATGAGTCTCCTCTTGAGTTCTTGAAAACTCTGCTCACATTCTTCGCTCCAACCAAACTTTGTATCTTTCCGAGTCAGCTGAGTTAATGGAGTAGCGATTCGAGAAAATCCTTCCACGAATCTCCGATAATAACCAGCTAAACCAAGAAAGCTACGTACCTCGGTCACTGATTTAGGTTGCTCCCAGCTTTGAATAGCTTCAATCTTTGCCGGGTCAACAGATATTCCACGACTTGATACTACGTGCCCAAGGAATGCTACCTCTTCCAGCCAGAACTCGCATTTCTTCAACTTGGCATAAAGTTTGTATTCACGAAGCTTTTGGAGTACCAGCCTCAAGTGTTGCTCATGATCTTCACGGCTTTTGGAATAAACAAGGATGTCATCGATAAAGACGACCACAAAGTGATCCAAATATTCCTTAAATACCCTGTTCATCATATCCATGAAGGCAGCAGGAGCATTAGTCAATCCAAAAGACATAACTAAGAATTCATAATGCCCGTACCGAGTTCTAAAAGCCGTCTTTGGAATATCCTCAGTTCTAACCTTCAGCTGATGATATCCAGAACGAAGATCGATCTTTGAAAAGAATTGTGCTCCTTGCAACTGGTCAAACAGGTCATCAATACGTGGCAATGGGTACCTATTTTTGATGGTGACATGATTCAACTCCCGATAATCAATACAAAGTCGCATACTCCCATCTTTCTTCTTCACGAACAGAACAGGAGCACCCCAAGGAGAAGTACTAGGACGAATAAAACCAATGTCTAACAATTCCTGCAGTTGGGTCTTTAACTCCTGAAGTTCAATAGGAGCCATTCGATATGGGGCTTTGGAAATGGGTTTTGTACCGGGTTCAAGATCGATACAAAATTCAATTTCACGCTCTGGGGGTAGGCCAGGAAGTTCTTCAGGGAATACGTCAGGGAATTTATTAACAATAGAAATATCATTCAAAACTGACGTATTTTTGTTTAGATCTGTGACATGAGCTAAGAAAGCTTGACATCCGTTTTTCAATAAACGAATAGTTTTATGGCTTGAGATGACAGCGATTGATTTTAATGGTTTGGTTGCTTGAATTCGCATAATAGGTCGATTAGGAATATGAAAACTAACAACCTTACGAAAACAATCAATTTTTGCATAATGAGTAGTTAACCAATCAATCCCTAGAATCACGTCAAATGCAAGTATTTTTAATGAAATCAGATCGATAGGTAATGTGTGGGTACCAACTTGAACCAAACAAGACTTATAAACAGTGGAGGTAATGAAGGTTTCTCCCAACGGAGTTTCCACAGATAAGTCAAAGTCTAATTTCTCCGGAATCAAATTTAATCGATGAGCGCAAGTAGGAGAAATAAAAGAATGGGTTGAACCGGTATCAAATAAAGTATAAACTTCTTTAGAGTTTATAATAAGCTTACCCGTGATGACCTCATTCGGGTTCCTTGCTCTCTGGGAGTTCACAACAAACGCTCTCCCTTGCACAACCGGTTTTGACTTTTCTGGGACGGCTTTTGGTGCCTCCATCCTAGCTGAATTTGTCTTCGGTAAACGACAAAATCGGGCTAAATGACCTTCTCTTCCACAATTATAACATGCTTTGGACGGCATCGCGCAGTTTGGACTGATGTGCCCCTCCCCTCCGCATTTGAAACATATGATAGGTGGTCGTTCTCCTTCCTTAACGACAGGTGCTGGTGCTGACGTCTTTCCATCATTGTTGAATCTCCTCTTCTTGAAATGTCCATTCTTATTGTTTTGGCCCTGATTACCACCGAAGTGGTTACCATTTCTGGCCTGTTGATTCCCTCCACGCTTGTTGTCACCGCTTCGATGACTGCTCTCACTGGTATTATCATTTTGCCGGCTGCTCTCTTTTGGTTGCGTTATCTCGTTATCGCGCTCCACCAACTGAGCCCTATTTACAACATCTGAATACAAACACAGTTTATGAGAAACAAGATGTTGACGTATCTCCGGCTTCAAACCTCTTAAAAACATCCGCGTCATTCTTTCTTCATTATCCACCAGGTGGGACGCAAACCGGGATAACTCCGCAAATTTTGCCTCGTACTGCGACACGGTCATATTATTCTGCTCCAATTTGATGAACTCCACCTCCTTCATGTGACGAATACTCTCGGGAAAGTATTTGTCGTTAAACAGCTCTTGGAACTTCTCCCAGGACATCTTCAGTGCGGCAGGTTGAGTACGCTTTATCGATTCCCACCAGTAATCTGCCTCTCCTCGCAACATAAAGGCGGCAAAGGGAACCTTTTGCTCCTCGGAGCAACCCAAGACATCAAATATCTTGGTGATCTGCTTTATCCATGTTTCAGCTACAAGTGGTTTGGGTTCTCCCTTAAACTCCGGTGGTCCCAGCTCCTTAAACTGTTTAGCGGTGACCGCCTGAGAGTTTCCAGTATTTCCACCTACGTTGTGGACAGGAGCCGCTTTCACCTGTTGTTGCATGAATTGCATAAAGCCTCTGAACATTTGATCATTCATCATTTGGTCAGTGTTGTTGTTTGCATGAGGATTGACACCTTCCTGATGCACATTATCCTGATTATTGATATGTGGTGAATCAACAGTCGTCTGTGCTCCATTGCTATTCTCAACATTCTCGGATGCCATTTTCAGATACTGCCACAAAATAAAAATTAATTGATATGTCATATATTATCCTTATATTATGACCGACCAATTAAATACCATGCAAATAAACTTAGGTATGTCATACTAGCGAAGGAATTCCCCGTCTCTCCCCTCCTAGTTCTATTCTCACATCTTAGCCAGGGATCATATCCCTAAGCTCTGATACCAACTGTGACGCCCCCAAAATTAGGTATACATCACCCATCTTGGGTCGTCAGATACATAGTACAGAATACAAATACAACTTAATAATACAACTGTCGTGTACAATACGACAAAACATAAACTGTGAGTTTGAATACAAATATTATCTTCTAGAGAGTATTCATACTCAAAAGGAGTCCTCATTACATTTATTAACACACCATTACATAGAATAGTGAGGACTACTAACTAATACTATCATTCGGACCATCACTCCGTACCCCGACTTGTCCCAGCTACGTTCTCATTTCCTGAAGAGAACAGTGAAAGAAAGGGTGAGCTCAACTAGCCCAGTAAGAAATATTATGACTAAGATAATGCAGAATAAATTATCATTAGCCTTCAACAATGTTAAACTGATAAAATATAATAGACATCAAGTTTAACTGTAGCGGAACAAGCAATCCATTAAAAGAGTCAAGTAGAAAATAAACTCTACTATCTTTTATGATTTAAAAAGTTTTTCAACACTGTAATCGCTGAGACTCAGCTTAATAAAATAATCCACATCATCGAATCACCCCTGCACTACGGCCAAGGATATTCGTGTATTCATTAATGGTCATGATCATGCCAACAACTGTCCATCAATGCACTACGGGCCAATGAGGACTTTTACCACATCATTTGTAACATTACGGTCATGATTATACCGAATAATCCCTGGTCATAATCATACCAAGTCCATCTATGCACTACAGGCCACAGATGACTTTCAACATTTTATAAACATGAGGATGATGACAATGATATAAGAATTCAATAAAACAAGTTCAAGAATTAATTTATCCAAGAATTAACAACGTCCAAATTGTCAACATGATACTGCATTGTGGAGTAAAATTCAAGAATGCTTAGAAGAATATTTTCTTGAAAAGATACTGGATGAAACGCAACTATCAAGGATATTCCACAAATTTCATGGAGTATAGAAGTCAAAACTTAACCAACTGAGTATAATAAAGAATGGAATAACAAAAGAAATCACCATGCATGCGATAGACCGCACACACAGGTTATTCCAACAGAATAATAAATAATGGAACCAGGTCCGGCGTAAACGCACAGACAGGATATTCCGACAGAATAATAAATAATGGAACCAGGTCCGGTGTAAAACACACAGACAGGATATTCCAACAGAATAATAATAAAACGGAACCAGGTCCGGTGTAAAACACACAGACAGGATGTTCCAACAGAATAATAAACGGAACCAGGTCCGGTGTAAAACACACAGACAGGATGTTCCAACAGAATAATAGAAGAATGTCACCAAGTATAGGGTAGACCGCGTATACTGGTTATTCCAACAGAATAATAACAAATGGAATAACAGAAGTTCTCTTCATGAATATAAAAGAAATAATATTCCCTACCTTAAAAGAACTGGATATTGGAAAAGTGATGTAGCAGAATACTTTTAGTCTCTCTCTCTCTTATTCTCTCTATACTTTCTCTCTCTATAGCTTGAATGAATTCGTGAAAAATAATGAAGCCATAGGCCTCTATTTATAGAAAAACTGAGGGTGGCTCTTGGTCTTAACGAAGGGTCAAATGACTCTTGGTCTTAACGAAGGGTCAAATGACTCTTGGTAATATTGAAGGGACAACTACTATTGACGAAAGTAATTACTATTGACCAAGGTAAATACTATTGACGAAGGTAATTACTATTGACCAAGGTAAATACTATTGACGAAGGTAATTACTATTGACGACGGTAATTACTATTGACGACGGTAATTACTATTGACGAAGAGACTCTTAGATGATGACATATGGCCCCCCATAAAATAACCAAACTTACCACAACGTCTCAATAATATAACATATTATACAGATGATACTATGACAATAATTTAAGAGATATGATGCAGCAATTACTGTAGCAATAATTGAGTATAGCTGAGTGACTTCTCACGTAAGCATCAATAATCAATACCGTGTGCTACTATACAACCACGCGTATTACTGTACTTTTACTACCGAGTAGTTCAACAGTTTTAACGGTTTTAACGGTAACACCTCAGCCGTTATTTTTATAGAAAGATAATTCTGTCGTTTTCTCAATCCGACAATAATTTCGTTGTGGGGTCCACCAATGATTGTGCCGTCGTACGAATATTCCCGACAAAAAGAATATTCTCCGACCAAACGAATATTTTATAACAACTTGCTTACTTTGCAAAATTTATAAATATTACCCACAACTATAACATTATATCAAATTAACTCCATAATATTCAAAAATGATATTTATAGAAAATTCATCTTTATTTATAAAAATTGGGGTCTTACATGCGGTGCCACCTATTTGGCCTTAGGCTGGCGCCGCGGCGCCATCTCTGTGCACCAGAAAACTTGATAGTTTTTCTACTTAGCGAAATTCCTGGGCTCGTAACTTCTTCGTTATAAGTTCGATTTCGCTTATTCAAGAGCCTATGGTTCACAAATCACATACTCTACGTGTTCATGCAAGCATTTTACATTTTTGACATCGTTAACTCAAAATTCACCTATTAGTCCATTTTTAACGAAAATGATAAACGTTCGTGAACGTTCAACACTCGTGTGACGCCCCCAAATTCAGGTATCTTCTAACCCGACAGATGGTGCTCCACTGTACTAACATCCATACAATCATTCCATTGAATTACAACAAAATGAGAGTAATTACTATATTCTCATCAAAATCAAAGTATAATCCTTCCCAGGTTCATAAACCGGTTACATCGTTCATTGTTCATAATGTATAATACATACAAACTTACTAAACTATTACACAATGCCTAAACATCCATCTTAGCCTTGCCTTTATCTCTCTTAGAACTCTCAGTTCGTTCGGCTTTAGCTGCAAACATATGGTTTAAGCAAGAATGAGCATAACTAGCTCAGCAAGTCTTAACAACGAATTACATGACTATCACATGAACAATTTCATGCTTTATTCACATAAATGAACAATTAACTACGAAGCACTATGAAATATTTGATTAGTACCTCTCATGTCATAACAACAATTCCAAAGTATATATATAATAGCTTAGGAATTCTGAACCGGTCGATAGACCATGAACAGTAACTTTCAGTTTTCATACTTGAAAAGGAGTCCACATCACTTAGGCCGTTCATCCGTATAACTTACGAGTACATTGAATTTCCTATAAAAACTCGCAAGATTCGAATTTTCTGATAAAAAGGCTATTTATTATGAATTATTGAAGTTTCTGAAGTTCCGAAATAATTGATTTTTGAAAGTTTTATTTATTATTTTGAAGAAAAACGTTTTTTGGAATTTAAGTGGGCTAACATGTGATATAAATGGGCTGAGATCAGATGTCTAGAGGTGGGCTAAGGAAAATTTGATAAATATATTAATATTATATTAAATTTTCTGCTTTGGTGTTCTAAGCATTTTCCTATAAATAGGGTGCTTAGGTTAGAATTGAAAATCACACCAGAAACACAAGTTTCTCTCTATTTCTTTCTCTATATCGAGTGTATTCTTGTGAGTATTTGATACTTTGAGTGTTGCTATACGGTGCAAGTTTCCTTCAACACTATATCTAGTATTCCAGTCAGAAGTACCGTCTTTCCGAAGTAAGGGTTATTATTTCTTCTTAAATGATATTATTTTCTTCAATATCATTATGCCGAAGTATTGATCTGAACTTTTTATCAAATTTAGAACTTTTCATGTCGGGGTTACTATTCATGAGTTACTATTCACGAGTTACTATTTACGAGTTACTATTCACCAAAAAATAAAATTTTTTTCTTTTCGTCCAAAATATCTATTCTGGATACTAGCTTTGAGTGTATTCATGTTTTGATCATTCTTGAATTTTACTCCACTATGATTATTTATGAGGTATTTTTGGACATGGAATAGCTGAAATACGAATCCTTAATATTTATTATTTTGTTTCACTGGATTCGTTTCCTTTAAAATATTTTTCATCATCCTCAGTCCTAAATGATGATATAATTGAATATCTTTGGCCTGTAGTGCAAAGATTAATAATTTCTGATGAATATCTTTGGCCCGTAGTGCAAAAATGAACATGCGTTTAGATGAACATGACCAACTGGTGAATATCTTTGGCCTGTAGTGCGAAGATGATTATTGATTGATGTTACAGGGATAAAATGCTGATGATAGACTTTTAAATTCATATATAATAGTAGATTTCATTCTCTACGTAACTCTTCTATGAATTATTATTTTCCGTTGCGAATATTGATTTAAAACTTGTTGTCTGTTGTATTCTATTATATTTTTCCCTGTTGAAGACTAACGATAATTTGTTCTATGTTATCTTAGTCATAATGTTCTTTACTGGGCTAGTTGAGCTCACCCTTTTTCCTTTTTGTTCCATTTTTCTTAGGAGGCGAGAATGTAGCGAGTACTAGTCGGGGTATGGAATGATGGTTCTAGAAGTTATTTTAGTAGTCCTCACCATTTTTGTGAAATAATGTATCAATAATTGTAATGAGGACTTATTTGAGTGTGGATATTGTCTAGATGACAATATTTGTATTTAAACTCACAGTTCTAATGTTGTAATAGTAAATATGTAGTTGTTTCTGTACCATGTTATTGACGACTCAGAATGGGTGTTGTATACCTGTTTTGGGGGAGTCACAAGTCTTCCTCAGAAAAGTACTCCTTTGGCTCCGACTCTTCTAGAGTTACTAATGGTACCTCCGCCACTGGCATGGTTACAAGCTCTACTCTGTTCACTGAGTCCTCACTTATCATCTCCACGTTTCTAAACATCAAGCTATCGTTCGTCACCCTACAATAGTATAAGCACAAATCACATTTAATTCATTTAGGGTTATTTTTCATCTTTTAAATCTTTCGGTACTGAGTTTCCTCAATACCTTATTAACTCCTTCGACTTAAGTAAAGCTCGAGTTTACTTCCTTCGGATTTCTCTTCCTTAACGAGGTTATTAGCCTAAGGTTCTTCCCCCCTTAAGTTTTATAACCTAATGCTCTGATACCAACCTGTGACGCCCCCAAATTCGGGTATCTTCTAACCCGACAGATGGTGCTCCACTGTACTAACATCCATACAATCATTCCATTGAATTACAACAAAATGAGAGTAATTACTATATTCTCATCAAAATCAAAGTATAATCCTTCCCAGGTTCATAAACCGGTTACATCGTTCATTGTTCATAATGTATAATACTTACAAACTTACTAAACTATTACACAATGCCTAAGCATCCATCTTAGCCTTGCCTTTATCTCTCTTAGAACTCTCAGTTCGTTCGGCTTTAGCTGCAAACATATAGTTTAAGCAAGAATGAGCATAGCTAGCTCAGCAAGTCTTAACAACGAATCACATGACTATCACATGAACAATTTCATGCTTTATTCACATAAATGAACAATTAACTACGAAGCACTATGAAATATTTGACTAGTACCTCTCATGTCATAACAACAATTCCAAAGTATATATATAATAGCTTAGGAATTCTGAACCGGTCGATAGACCATGAACATTAACTTTCAGTTTTCATACTTGAAAAGGAGTCCACAGCACTTAGGCCGTTCATCCGTATAACTTACAAGTACATCTGGGTGATCAGCCCATAGTACCCTATGTTGATCAACACTACATTCATTAAACGTATTTACGTTTAATATTTTTGGCAAACTCGCGTGCCCATCGAATAATCGATGAAAAATCCTTTTTCTTTGTTCATAGACAAACCTTACCTTCACGCCCGTACCAATTTCTTGGCATAGGATAGCGTTAACATTTCTATATAGAATGACATGTATGATAATCAATCTATATATTACGAATAGTCTAGCCGAGTTAAAAGTTGGCATCGACCCTTTCTTTGAAACAAGTCTTGCAATTCAGTTCAACGAATCACATAAAAACTTGGCTAACATGGAAGTTAGACAAGCGTTAAGAAGACTTGCCTTTCAGCGTCTTCAGATAACTTACTTGACTGACCACAGCCTTTACAGAATCTACATGATATATTCACATAGCACACTGTAATTAGCTATCAAACAACTATTCACATTGTTTCTATCACATAACATACCACATTAGGTCATGAGCGAACATACATGGTTCCTAATGAATCTTACCCTTCTTCTCAATCTAATTATTTATTAGATTGTTTATTATTGGTTCCGGCTTGCCGTTTATAACCAACTTCTTTCTCTTCTATGTTGTAAGTGGATTTACTTCATTAATACCACTCGTTTTGAGTTAATCACCTTTCCTCAGGTCTTACCAACGTTCTTACATTATCAATCGAAATTCGATCGTTTATTGGCTAAGTATACTTATTGCATACCGTTCACATTCACGTAATATTCAACAACTTTTAGTTGTAACTCTCAACGTTATTGTCATCATCGAAGATGCTACTTTAAGTTAATTAATTCATCATCAATTAACTATCTTTCATCTGGTATACTTAATCATGCTCATTTCATTAATAAAGTCAAATCGACTTTCCATGCTTCGTTACGGCTCATTAACGTTCTTACGTTATTAACCAACTTTCGATCATCGTTGGTAAACTACCAACGTTGAACATCATTCATGGTTTCTTATTACCCTCTTACGTTCTTCATTTAATTATGGTTAAACCATACATAATCTTCTATCATTCTCTATCCGACTCACACTCGGACTTTCTTTAATCTCATTACCAGTTGTTACGGCTTTCCTTGATAATTCATATCTTACTTACTGCCTTCGTCAACGTCTAAGTCATACAACTAGGGTATACTTCGAACGTTTGTCTAACACGAATACGATTCACGAGGATCGTTATGTATTTGACATTAACTGATCGTCTCTTAATCTTTCATTCAACCTTCACTCAAGGTTTCAATCGTTTTCATCGTTTATTCAACCCATGAACCCCATGTTCATTATTCTTCCTTTATGTCGAAGACATACCGTTCGTTGTATGCTAAGACCGATCGTTTATTGCAACAACATTGCGTTCACAGCGTCTAAACGCTTTACCTTCATCTCTCATTACTATGACATAACATCGGAATGTTATTCATTACCTTATCACTCAACGTCTAAGGAATTACAATCATAGCAATCCCTCATGTTCGTTTGTCACGACTACGGTCTCCGGATATCGGTTACGTAATCTAACGCTTACATTCTCCGTCTTTTAATCACGTTAAATCTTTTCGTTTAACATTTGCTAAAGGTTTAAAACACTTGACTAAGTGTTACATTACGTGAACTATATGTTCATACTTTTTTCTTGCACATCCCCCAGTATCTGAGAAATAAAATTCTCATTTCTGGGCATGACCTTGCACCGGCGCTGCGGCGCCATCCTTCCCTCTCTCTCTCGCGCTGCGGCGCGACCTACTTCTATCTCCTCCCTTGGTCTGGCGCTGCGGCGCCAAACCCTTCGTTATTTTTTGCGCTGCGGCACCACTTAACAGCACCTGGAGCTCGAGTTCACGCTGCGGCGCCACTTCTCGGTGCTGCGGCGCGAATCTTAAACCCTAAAATTTTTTTCTAAGTGTTGAATCAAGTTTTGAGATGCTTACTTTGCGATCTCATAACTCCTTCGTTATAACTCGGAACGAGGTCGTTCCAAAGCCATTCTCTTCGTTATCTCCCATACTTTAACACCCATCAAGCAAAAATTCGATCTAAACTCATTAACATGCCATTCAATTGTCTTAAACTTCACTCTTCGTTCATTTTACGCTTTTAACGTTCTTCGCTCGTTCGTCCGTAATTCGGTCATCCGAACTCGGAACTCGATCGTTCTTGAGTCCACGACTCACGTTTTCTACGTTCTCTTACATTCTTATGAAACAATACCCGTTCGGGTTCATTTACTAACTTTCAAATTCTCGCTCGTCTTTTACGAAAATTTTGCCATAACTTCGTTATAGCTCAATTTTAATCTGTTCTTCATGAACGTTTCTAACGCTCTTAACCAAGCAAGAAGCAACTAACTTATACACGATGGTTTTAAACTTGTCCATCAACAACATTTACACTACGATGGTTTTAAATTTGTCCATCAACAACATTCTACGTGTTCTTCGCGTGTTCTTCGCGTTCTTCGTTCGTTCTTCGTTTTAATCGATATTTTAGATTACGATTCTACTTTTTCTTGGAATTTGATGTTATAGAACTTTATTCCATACTAATTTGACATACTCATTCATAAGATTCATTCGAATCGCTCAAAATCTTTACGAATCTTATACATCCTTAAGAAATTTATAAACTACATTTCTTATTCTTATTTCTTTGTTTTCTCATGATTTCAATCATATGAAATCATTCTTAACTTCTTTTACTTCTTATTCTCTTTAAGCTATGTTTTAAACATAGAAAACTTAAAGAAAAATATTAGAAGAAATTAGGGTTCGGATTACCGTTCTTCGTTAATCCTCTTCCGTTATACAAAGCCGGCGATTCGCTAGCTATTCTATTTCACGATCACTTTTGATCCGATCGTTCAAGCTCACGCTCTTCCTCTTCTTCTCCCAACCGAGCTCTCTCTATCTCTCTCAAGTGTAGGATTTTCAAAATCCTAGAAAATGAAATTCTAGGTTTTTATTTATAGAAAAACCAAAGCTAGGGCAATTTGGTCATTTCGCCCTTAACCTCCTTACTATTCCAAGCTTTGCCACCAAGTTTACTTGCTCTCCAAATAAATTACTTGGTCACCACATTAATTACTTGGTTGCTACTTAACTTAGCTATTAAGTATACTTGATTAGCACAACACTTGCTCATCACTTCATTATCTTGGTTACCAAGACTAACCACATGATCATGGGTTTCCCCATGGATCACCCTAATCCATTGAATTATAGCTTGGGCTTGGGTTTAATTAACCTACTTAATTACTTGGTCTTAACTTCACAAATCATTGGGCTTGACATAATCCAAGTCCAATTGGATTCTACAAAGTTCACGAACATAAAGTCCATTAAGACTTATCGCATTCTACGATCGTATTCTACGATCGTATTCTACACATTCCTTTCTCGTAATCACGTCTTCTCTTCGTATATTGTTCGTACGATAATCGTATTATACGTCGTACTAATCTTCTTTCTATACTCGTATAATAACTAGTATCATACTCGTATTTCTCACGCATAATAACCCTAGTTATTATACATGCTCATTACATTTGCGGAACTCACTTTCCCTAACCCTTAGGTTTTGAGTCCGCAGGCGAAAACTTCGTTTTTGCCATAACTGAAATATTATTGAATATTCCATCACGTCTCAAGATTTCATGCAATCAATAACTTCTCGGAATTTCAAAATAAATCTCCGAGCAGAAACGGGTGAATAGTGCCTATTTCGTCTTTTTCCCCGAAAATATTTTTATTCCCGGAAAACTTTTATTTTCGTCTTGAAAATTCAAACACTTTAATTCTACCACGTAGCCAAAATACTACGATGTTCTGACATATCTAGGTCATATAACGACCTTCGATTACCTTGCTCCATAAATAATCAATTAAATTCATTTAATAAAAATAAAAATTTAATTATCAAAAATCCGATTTTCTCGGGCGCTACATTCTACCCCCCTTATAAGGATTCTGTCCCCCAGAATCTTAGCTTATAATTACATACACTAAATGAGGAAAAATTTTCCATCATTTAAATCTCGAGTTCCCACAATGCTTCTTCGACATTGGGGTTCTTTCATTTCACCTTCAATAATTGTATTATCTTAATTCACATGATGTATCACTTCCTATCAATAAATCTGAGTTGGAAGTTAAACGCTTATTAACACATTACACAATCTATATATCATCTCAATTATCCTTTTAACTTGAATTTATATGGAACTCAAATTCCTCCCTCAAAATAAGACTATACTTAGTCTTCTACTTATCCTGCATCATCTTCTGATGTCTTAGAAAGACTAGAATATCACCAATGATCATTACAACCCACTCGTCCAAATATTATTCGAACACTCTGTGACGCTAATGGTAATTCCAACCATAGCACTTCACAAGAGTACTTATCAGCGTACCACCGACTTGCTCGGCGCCCCTTAAAGAAAGTATAACTTCAATGCATTAGTCAACCCAAATGATATACCCAGAAACTCGTGATGACCATAACGAGTTCTGAACGTAGTTTTAGGTACCTCCTTCTTCCTTACTTTCAACCGATGATACCCCATACACAAATTTATCACGGAAAAATTTTACTTTGCCCTTTTCAATTGATCAAATAGATTATCGATCCTAGGAAATGAGTATTTATTCTTAACTGTTAACCAATTAGTCATATATTTGACTTACGCATTGGTTTACTTACTTTACTTCTTAGGGTTCACGTTCTTTTAACCCAAGTTTACGCGACCTACTTTCATTACTGGTTTACAGCTTCGTGACATACGGAGATGTCTTACTTAATACGTTCATCATTCTTGATGATTTACATTATTATCTTCTTCTTACAACTTTTCTAGGATTCAGCACACATCGCTTCTCTGCTAGTAGTCCATATGGTACTCTGAGTGGTTTCCCACAAACAACCAACAAACAAGTTCCCGTCTCATCTACACTGCCATCACAGTGAGTTAGATCGGTTGCCAGTTTCGTATATACCTTCGCTCTCTGAAGGAATTGTTTAGCCCAGTTCCCATATGTCAACCATCAAAGATTACGATTGTACCGCAACCTAAACTTATCTTAACATCCTTCTAGATTGCGTCTTGATTAGACAACAAGACTGTTTCGGTAATTAATTACCGTAACTTACTATCTTGGGTTTCTTAGAAAACTGAAGATTCATACTTTTCCTTAGACCATTTGTTAAGGTTTTATGGTTAATCAACCCATTCATACCGAGAATTACTTCAAATTCTCTCAACTTTATCGGTTCTTATCTCCGATACTTACTTACTCTTTTATTCATGAAACAATTTTCACGAATATCATCAAAGAAAGTTATTTCTTTATTCTCTACCTTAACATTTAAAGGTATTTATAATCCTTTTCGGGAATGAACTTAATCACTTAGCAAATTCACATGCTATAAAAGATCGAGTAGCACTCCAATTAAATTGCACATAAGCATTCATTGTATCGATTGGAATGATACATGTCATTACATCCGCTGATGCAACCCCATCTTGGACAATTCTATTAAAAGTACGGGCCATAGGTCTACCCGATTTCCCCTTTAGACAGACTCTTAAAGGAGTCTTTCCACATATCTTACATGCTTCCATCCTATGTTTAGGATCCCTTTGTTCCACTCTAGTATTATCGGAGTTAAAATTCTTTCTTTTCGGCATATCGCCACTACCCCCGGCATTCTCTGCCTTAGTTCCTCCCTCTTTGTGTTATTGAGTCTACAACTCAATATCGCCTTATGCTACAATCAACTTCTCCAGAATAGTCCCATAGGAAACACTCTGGAATACCAAAATCCTACTATAGAGCCAGGGTTTCAGGCCCTGCTCAAACCTACGAGCCTTCCTCTTCTCAGTGTTTTCTTGGTGTGGAGCAAACCTTACCAATTCTTTAAATTTGGCTGCGTATTGGGGAACTGTCATGTCCCATTTCTTAGTTCTAAGAATTTAATCTTCCTCTTCCTCTGCATACTTGTAGGGAAATAATTCTCGAAGACAACCTTCTTGAATTGTTCCCACGTTACCGCATCTGTTCTAGCCCCACCCTGGTGAGCCTCCCACCAAAAGTTGTTTTTTTTTTTATATATATAGGTCGCAAAAGAAGTCTTTTGCGCCTCAGCTACGTTCGTAATAACAAACGCCTTCTCTATTTCTTTTACCCATGTCTGGGCTTCTAATGGTTCCGTCGTTCCTTTGAACTCTGGCGGACCAACGCTTTTAAATTCTTTAAGGGTAGTCATTCTGGCTACCCTAGGTTCCGTGGGTGCTCTACCCCCGATTTTTTTTCGTTAAATGCCGCCGTTAATAAATTAACGAACTCTTGCATAGGGTTGTTCTTACCCCCTTGGTTATCATTCCACAATAATAACGCATGCTACTTCAAAGCACATTAAATAAGAACTTCATTATATTAATATGCTTCTTCATAGTTTGAAACTATTTACAATTTGCTTCCATAGCCAAAAGTTATTACATTTCTATCCCACAATTGAACTTCACAAAAGTTGGAATTTACAAAAAGACTACCCTTTTTATAAAAGAGGGTTTTACGTCACTACACACATGTTTAAAATTCTAAACTCCTAATAATGCATAACTGCATCTTTGAGTTCATTTGCAATCATCACTATAGTATCCCGACTAATAGTATATCGAGTCTATCACGACTCAGTGGAATAACACGCAACTTTTGAAATCCCTATGAGCACTCTCATGGATGTAAGACATCCGTGCTATCTTCTGGTCTTTCTCAACCAGTTTCTTACGAAGCTCATCGGCCTCTTCCTTATAGTTCCTAGCCTGCTCTGTCATAAGCACATGCTTATCGTGCTCTGACTCAAAATCTGCTTCTGCAGACATCTTAGCTTCATGGAGATAATCAATCTCTTCATTCTGGTTCTGCACAACTGTACTCAGTTGCACATTTCTGTCAAGCACTGTCAGATAAAATGCTCTCATTGCATCTAGAGATGTTGACTCTAGTGTAGGTACCTCCGTAATAACCGAGTCTACCTCCATTTCCTCCTCCTCATAGACCATCATATCAAGGTATGATGTTAAAGCTACATCTCCCTCGGAGTAGTCTTGTAAGACCCCAAATTATTAATAAATGAAATTTAATTTTCTCTATTTATTATTCTGAAATAGTAAGGGTTGATTTGATTAATGTGGTTAGTTATGGGTAAAATGCGTAAATATTTTAAATAAGCAAGTGGTTATAAAATATTCATTGTTGTCGGGGAATATTCGCTTGGTCGTGGAATATTCTTACTGTCGGAGAATATTCGTACGACGGCGCAGTCTTTTGTGGGCCCCATAACGGAAAGCGATTGGATGAAGAAAATGACAAAAATAAGTTGTTTATAAATAACGGCGTAGTTGTTACCGTTAATACTGTTGGAATACCCGGTGGTTAAAGCACGGTAATACGCGTTGTTGCACAGTAGCACACGGTATTGCACCAATTATTGATTCTTACGTAAGAAGGCACTACTCAATAATGGTTACAGTAATTACTGTTCAATATTTTATTTTATTAATTAAATAATTGCTACGTTGATATTTTATAATTGTCACTACACAGTATTTTCCATTATCGGAGCAATAATTCATATTATCTGAATAATATTATTAGATAACATTATTGGCAATGTATAGAACGTTCTGTCTAAGGAGAGGTTTGGTTATCTAATTGCGCGCCAGTAAGGAGAAATCCTTATTGGAAAGCCCCCTCTTTCTTGGGAACGGCCTGGTTGCCAGTACTGTGATTCTGTAATATTATTTGTGTATAATTAATTATTGATTTATATGATGAGGAAAATATTGATTTTATGTGGATATAGATGGAAAATTTTTTTAATGTGACAATTGTTGAAAATTAATATTTTATCTTTTTTTGATAAAATAATTTACTTAAATATATTATTTTAATAATATATTGATGGTGATATTTTTATAATGAATGTGGGATATATGAGTATATGAGGAGGAAGAGTATTTTTGTGGCATTAAATGATTAACACATGTTTTGTGTGTTGGTGGATACAATTCCTGACTGAAAAATTATTATTGACTGTAAAATCGCCCGTTTGTGGATTTCGGTCAATTTTTGTTTGGAATTTGGAAAAACTTTCTTCTGCAAAGTTGTAGAGAATTGAATTTCCTATAAAAATTAGCGAGATTCGAATTTTCTGATAAAAAGACTATTTATTATGAATTATTGAAGTTCTGAAGTTCCAAAATAATTGATTTTTGGAAGTTTTATTTATTATTTTGAAGAAAAACGTTTTTTGGAATTTAAGTGGGCTAACATGTGATATAAATGGGCTGAGATCAGATGTCTAGAGGTGGGCTAAGGAAAATTTGATAAATATATTAATATTATATTAAATTTTCTGCTTTGGTGTTCTAAGCATTTTCCTATAAATAGGGTGCTTAGGTTAGAATTGAAAATAACACCAGAAATACAAGTTTCTCTCTATTTCTCTCTCTATATCGAGCGTATTCTTGTGAGTATTTGATACTTTGAGTGTTGCTATACGGTGCAAGTTTCCTTCAGCACTATATCTAGTATTCCAGTCAGAAGTACCGTCTTTCCGAAGTAAGGGATGTTATTTCTTCTTAAATGATATTATTTTCTTCAATATCATTATGCCGAAGTATTGATCTGAATTTTTATATCAAATTTAGAACTTTTCATGTCGGGGTTACTATTCATGAGTTACTATTCACGAGTTACTATTCACGAATTACTATTCACCAAAAAATAAAATTTTCTTCTTTTCGTCCAAAATATTTATTCTGGATACTAGCTTTGATTGTTTCCATGTTTTGATCATTCTTGAATTTTACTCCACTATAATTATTTATGAGGTATTTTTGGACATGGAATAGCTGAAATACGAATCCTTAATATTAATTATTTTGTTTCACTGGATTCGTTTCCTTTAAAATATTTTTCATCATCCTCAGTCCTAAATGATGATATAATTGAATATCTTTGGCCTGTAGTGCAAAGATTAATAATTTCTGATGAATATATTTGGCCTGTAGTGCAAAGATGAACATGTGTTTAGATGAACATGACCAACTGGTGAATATCTTTGGCCTGTAGTGCGAAGATGATTATTGATTGATGTTACAGGGATAAAATGCTGATGATGGACTTTTAAATTCATAGATAATAGTAGGTTTCATTCTTTACGTAACTCTTCTATGAATTATTATTTTCCGCTGCGAATATTGATTTAAAACTTGTTTTCTATTGTATTCTATTATATTTTTCCCTGTTGAAGACTAACGATAATTTGTTCTATGTTATCTTAGTCATAATGTTCTTTACTGGGCTAGTTGAGCTCACCCTTTTCCTTTTTGTTCCATTTTTCTCAGGAGGCGAGAATGTAGCGAGTACTAGTCGGGGTATGGAATGATGGTTCTAGAAGTTATTTTAGTATTCCTCACCATTTTTGTGAAATAATGTATCAATAATTGTAATGAGGACTTATTTGAGTGTGGATATTGTCTAGTTGACAATATTTGTATTTAAACTCACAGTTCTTATGTTGTAATAGTAAAGATGTAGTTGTTTTTGTACCATGTTATTGACGACTCAGAATGGGTGTTGTATACCTGTTTCGGGGGCGTCACAGTTGGAATCAGAGCTTAGGGATATGATCTCTGGTGGAGATCGGGGAATAGAACTAGGAGGGGAGAGACGAGTAAATCCTTCGCTAGTGTGTCCTACCTAAACTTATTTGTTGGTCGGTCATAATATAGGGATATTATGTGATATGTTAATTTATTAAATTAACCTTTGTTTTATGGCAGTATTTGAGAATGTCGACTGAGAATGTTAACAGTGGAGTAAATGAGACGGTGGAGATGCCTATACTCACCAACGAGGAGAACGTGCAACAGGCTGGCAATGTTCCTCCTGTGAACAACACCACTGAGCAGACGGTGAACGATGATATGTTTAGAAACTTTTTGCGATTCATGCAAAACCAGACGAATGAGATTCTTGTTCAAAATATAGGAAGAAACAATGACAAAGCACAGCTGGTCACAGCCAAGCAGTTCAAAGAGTTGGGACCACCAGAATTCTGGGGAAAGCTGGATCCGATTAAGGCGGAGACATGGGTCAAGCAAATTACCAAGATATTTAATGTCTTGGGATGCACGGAGGAATAGAAGGTTCCATTCGCCACCTTTATGTTCCGTGGCGAGGCAGACTACTGGTGGGAATCTGTGAAGCGTACCCATCCAGCCGCACTCAGCATGTCTTGGGAGACATTTCAGAAACTATTCAATGACAAGTACTTTTCTGAAAGTATTCGTCATATGAAGGAGGTAGAGTTTATTAGACTGGAGCAGAATAACATGACGGTGTCCCAGTACGAAGCAAAGTTTGCAGAGTTGTCCAGGTTTGCACCTCATTTGGTGGAGAATGAGGAACGTATGACGCGGATGTTTCTGAGAGGTTTGAAACCCGGCATACGTCAATATCTCATTTCTCATAAATTTTCTCTCTATTCAGATGTTGTCAACAGGGCTCAATTATTAGAGCGAGATAACGAGTACGGTCAACCGAGGGACCACAACCAGGATCATATCGGTGACAACAGTCATCAGAACAATGATAACCAGCGGAGAAAGAAAAATACAGACAAGAACGGCAACCACTCTGGTGGTAATCGTGGCTATGAAAATAGAAGAAGCGAGTCGGGAGGAGATTTTAAAAAGAGGAGATTCAACAATGACAATACGAAGACGTCAGCACCAGCAACAACTGGTTCCAAGGGAGGAGAACGACCACCAGTCATATGCTATAAATGTGGAAAAGAGGGACATATCAGCCCAAACTGCCCACAACAGTTCAAGGTATGCTATAATTGTGGAAAGGAAGGACATATCGCTCGAGATTGTATGGTAGCGAAACCAAGTTCAGCGGGGACGGTGACTTAAAAGGCTGCCCCAGAAAAGTCAAAGTCAACGGTTCCTGGAAGAGCGTTTGTCGTGACTGGTCAACATGCGAGGAACCCAAACGAGGTGATCACGGGTAAGCTAATCATAAATTCATGTGAAGTTTATACCTTACTAGATACCGGTGCTACCCATTCATTTATTTCTCCTGCTTGTGCTCAACGTTTAAACTTGACTCCGGAGAAATTTGACTTTGATTTATCTGTGGAGACTCCGTTAGGGGAAACTTTCATCACATCCACTGTTTATAAATCTTGTTTGATCCAAGTTGGCACCATCACCTTACCTGTTGACCTTATCTCTTTAAAGATACTTGCATTTGATGTGATTTTAGGAATTGATTGGTTAACTACTTATCATGCCAAAATTGATTATTTTCGTAAGGTGGTTAGTTTTCATATTCCTAATCAACCTGTTGTGCGAATTCAAGCAACTAAGCCATTAAAATCAATCACTGTTATATCAAGCTATAAAGCCATTCGTTTATTAAAAAACGGATGTCAAGCTTTCTTAGCCCATGTTATGGATTTGAATAAAGACACGTCAAATTTGAATAATATTCCTGTTGTTAGTAACTTTTCTGACGTATTTCCTGAAGAACTTCCCGGTCTACCCCCAGAACGTGAAGTTGAATTCTTTATTGATCTTGAACCTGGTACAAAGCCCATTTCTAAAACCCCATATCGAATGGCTCCTATTGAACTTCAGGAGTTAAAAGTCCAACTACAAGAGTTGTTGGACATCGACTTCATTCGTCCTAGTACATCTCCTTGGGGTGCTCCTGTTTTATTTATAAAGAAGAAAGACGGGAGTATGCGACTTTGTATCGATTACCGGGAATTAAACCATGTCACCATTAAGAATAGGTATCCGCTACCTCGTATTGATGACCTGTTTGACCAGTTACAAGGAGCACAATTCTTTTCAAAAATCGATCTTCGTTCTGGATATCATCAGCTGAAGGTTAAAACTGAGGATATTCCAAAGACTGCCTTTAGAACTCGGTACGGGCAATATGAATTCTTAGTCATGTCTTTTGGATTGACTAATGCTCCTGCGGATTTCATGGATATGATGAATCGAGTATTCAAGGATTATTTGGATCAGTTCGTTGTTGTCTTTATTGATGACATCCTCATATATTCCAAAAGCCATGAAGATCATGAGCACCATTTGAAGCTGGTACTCCAAAGGATGCGTGAAAACAAGTTATATGCTAAGTTGAAGAAATGTGAGTTCTGGCTTGAGGAAGTAGCATTCCTAGGGCACGTGGTGTCAAAACATGGAGTATCTGTGGACCCGGCGAAGATTGAAGCAATACAAAGCTAGGAGCAACCGAAGACGGTGACCGATGTACGTAGCTTTCTGGGCTTAGCTGGTTATTATCGGAGATTCGTAGAAGGGTTTTCTCGAATCGCTACCCCGTTAACTCAGCTGACTCGGAAGGATATCAAATTCGTATGGAGCGAAGAATGCGAGAAGAGTTTCCAAGATCTTAAGAGGAGACTCATTTCGGCACCTGTTCTGACAATACCATCTGGTTCGGATGGATTTGTTATCTACAGCGATGCTTCAGGTAAAGGGTTAGGATGTGTTCTCATGCAACGTGAGAAAGTCATAGCCTATGCCTCGCGACAACTTAAAGAATATGAGAGGAATTATCCTACTCATGATCTAGAGTTGGCAGCAGTCGTTTTCGCGCTAAAGATCTGGAGGCACTATCTATATGGGGAGAAAGTGGAGATATATTCAGACCATAAAAGCCTCAAATATTTCTTCACTCAAAAAGAACTCAACATGCGGCAACGACGTTGGCTCGAGCTGTTGAAAGATTACGACCACACTATTCAATATCATCCTAGAAAAGTAAACGTGGTAGCTGACGCGTTGAGTAGAAGATCATATCCAGGAACGAGTGCGATGATGTCAAGTATACACGTAGAACCAACTTTAATCGATAAAGTTAAAGTTGGTCAAGCTACAGACCCGGAGCTGATGCGTATGAAGAAGAAAGTGCAAGAAGGTGCTATTCCAGAAGCAAGAATCGATGAAGAAGGAATACTTCGAGTCCACTCCAGACTTTGTGTTTCTGACGATTCTGATTTGAAGTACAAGATCATGATGGAGGCACACAATAAACCATTTGCAATCCATCCTGGAAGTACTAAAATGTATCGTGATCTTCGACATACATTTTGGTGGAACAATATGAAGAGAGAGATTGCAAAGTTTATCTCGAGGTGTTTAACTTGTCAACGTGTAAAGGCGGAGCATCAAGTACCAAAGGGTCCATTGCAACCACTTGAGATTTCGAAATGGAAGTGGGAACACATTACCATGGATTTCGTTACGGGTCTTCCCACGGTTTCTCAAGGCATAAATGCTATTTGGGTTATAGTTGATAGATTAACCAAGTCTGCTCATTTCTTGCCGATACGGGAGACTTATTCCCTTGAACGTCTTGCTAGTATGTACGTGAATGAGATTGTAAGGTTGCATGGCATGCCAGTATCCATAGTTTCAGATCGTGACCCAAGATTCACTTCAAGATTTTGGGTTAGCTTGCAAAAAGCTATGGGCACGGATTTACGGTTCAGTTTGGCATACCATCCTCAAACGGACGGGCAATCAGAGAGGACTATTCAAACTCTTGAAGATCTATTAAGACTTTGTGTCCTAGATTTCAAAGGAGGTTGGGATAAGTACCTACCATTGGTGGAATTCTCCTACAACAACAGTTATCAGGCAAGTATAGGTGTGGCTCCCTTTGAAGCATTGTATGGACGAAAGTGTCGCTCTCCAGTATGTTGGGATGAGGTGGGAGAAGTAACGTTGTTGGGACCAGAGTTGGTACGAATAACTACAGAGAAGATCCAAACGATTCGACAACGTATACAAACGGTACAGGATCGACAAAAGAGTTATGTGGATCTTCATTGAAAGGACGTGGAATTTGACATTGGGGATCATGTATTATTACGTGTAGCTCCATGGAAAGGAGTTACAAGATTTGGGAATAAAGGAAAGCTCAATCCATGATTTATTGGTCCATTTCAGATTCTTGACCGAGTAGGAAATGTGGCATATAGACTCGCGTTACCTCCAAGTATGTCTCGTGTTCATAATATTTTTCATATATCTGTGCTTCGTAAATATGTGAAAGACCCGAACCACGTTATTGAGTTAGAACCGGACGAGATAGCCGAAGACTTAACGTATGAGGAGGTACCTGTCAAGATCTTGGATAGGAAGGAGCATGTCCTACGCACGAAGGTCATACCACAAGTTAAAGTTTTGTGGAGAAACCATGCTATTGAGGAAATGATCTGGGAGTTGGAAACGAAAATGAAAGCGAGGTATCCTCATCTTTTTGAAACACCAGGTATGTATGTCAATTTCGAGGACAAAATTTCATAAGGAGGGGAGGTTGTAAGACCCAAAATTATTAATAAATGAAATTTAATTTCCTCTATTTATTATTCTGAAATAGTAAGGGTTGATTTGATTAATGTGGTTAGTTATGGGTAAAATGAGCAAATATTTTAAATAAGCAAGTGGTTATAAAATATTCATTGTTGTCGGGGAATATTCGCTTGGTCGTGAAATATTCTTACTGTCGGAGAATATTCGTACGACGGCGCAGTCTTTTGTGAGCCCCGTAACGGAAAGCGATTGGATGAAGAAAATGACAAAAATAAGTTGTTTATAAATAACAGCGTAGTTGTTACCGTTAATACTGTTGGAATACCCAGTGGTTAAAGCACGGTAATACGCGTTGTTGCACAGTAGCACACGGTATTGCACCAATTATTAATTCTTACGTAAGAAGACACTACTCAATAATGGTTACAGTAATTACTGTTCAATATTTTATTTTATTGATTAAATAATTGCTACGTTGATATTTTATAATTGTCACTACACAGTATTTTCTATTATCGGAGCAATAATTCATATTATCTGAATAATATTATTAGATAACATTATTGGCAATGTCTAGAAAGTTCTGTCTAAGGAGAGGTTTGGTCATCTAATTGCGCGCCAGTAAGGAGAAATCCTTATTGGAAAGCCCCCTCTTTCTTGGGAACGGCCTGGTTGCCAGTACTGTGATTCTGTAATATTATTTGTGTATAATTAATTATTGATTTATATGATGAGAAAAATATTGATTTTATGTGGATATAGATGGAGAAAATTTTTAATGTGACAATTGTTGAAAATTAATATTTTATCTTTTTTTGATAAAATAATTCATTTAAATATATTATTTTAATAATATATTGATGGTGATATTTTTACAATGAATGTGGGATATATGAGTATATGAGGAGGAAGAGTATTTTTGTGACATTAAATGATTAACACATGTTTTGTGTGTTGGTGGATACAATTCTTGACCGAAAATTTATTATTGACTGTAAAATCGCCCGTTTATGGATTTCGGTCAATTTCTGTTTGGAATTTGGAAAACCTTTCTTCTGCAAAGTTGTAGAGAATTGAATTTCCTATAAAAACCTGCAAGATTCAAATTTTCTAATAAAAGGCTATTTATTATGAATTATTGAAGTTTCTGAAGTTTCGAAATAATTAATTTTTGGAAGTTTTATTTATTATTTTGAAGAAAAACGTTTTTTGGAATTTAAGTGGGCTAACATGTGATATAAATGGGCTGAGATCAGATGTCTAGAGGTGGGCTAAGAAAAATTTGATAAATATATTAATATTATATTAAATTTTCTGCTTTGGTGTTCTAAGCATTTTCCTATAAATAGGGTGCTTAGGTTAGAATTGAAAATCACACCAGAAACACAAGTTTCTCTCTATTTCTTTCTCTATATCGAGTGTATTCTTGTGAGTATTTGATACTTTGAGTGTTGCTATACGGTGCAAGTTTCCTTCAGCACTATATCTAGTATTCCAGTCAGAAGTACCGTCTTTCCGAAGTAAGGGATGTTATTTCTTCTTAAATGATATTATTTTCTTCAATATCATTATGCCGAAGTATTGATCTGAACTTTTTATCAAATTTAGAACTTTTCATGTCGGGGTTACTATTCATGAGTTACTATTCACGAGTTACTATTTACGAGTTACTATTCACCAAAAAATGAAATTTTTTTCTTTTCGTCCAAAATTTCTATTCTGGATACTAGCTTTGAGTGTATTCATGTTTAGATCATTCTTGAATTTTACTCCACTATGATTATTTATGAGGTATTTTTGGACATGGAATAGCTGAAATACGAATCCTTAATATTTATTATTTTGTTTCACTGGATTCGTTTCCTTTAAAATATTTTTCATCATCCTCAGTCCTAAATGATGATATAATTGAATATCTTTGGCCTGTAGTGCAAAGATTAATAATTTCTGATGAATATCTTTGGCCCGTAGTGCAAAGATGAACAGGTGTTTAGATGAACATGACCAACTGGTGAATATCTTTGGCCTGTAGTGCGAAGATGATTATTGATTGATGTTACAGGGATAAAATGCTGATGATGAACTTTTAAATTCATAGATAATAGTAGGTTTCATTCTTTACGTAACTCTTCTATGAATTATTATTTTCCGCTGCGAATATTGATTTAAAACTTGTTGTCTATTGTATTCTATTATATTTTTCCCTGTTGAAGACTAACGATAATTTGTTCTATGTTATCTTAGTCATAATGTTCTTTACTGGGCTAGTTGAGCTCACCCTTTTTCCTTTTTGTTCCATTTTTCTTAGGAGGCGAGAATGTAGCGAGTACTAGTCGGGGTATGGAATGATGGTTCTAGAAGTTATTTTAGTAGTCCTCACCATTTTTGTGAAATAATGTATCAATAATTGTAATGAGGACTTATTTGAGTGTGGATATTGTCTAGATGACAATATTTGTATTTAAACTCACAGTTCTAATGTTGTAATAGTAAATATGTAGTTGTTTCTGTACCATGTTATTGACGACTCAGAATGGGTGTTGTATACCTGTTTTGGGGGAGTCACAAGTCTTCCTCAGAAAAGTACTCCTTTGGCTCCGACTCTTCTAGAGTTACTAATGGTACCTCCGCCACTGGCATGGTTACAAGCTCTACTCTGTTCATTGAGTCCTCACTTATCATCTCCACGTTTCTAAACATCAAGCTATCGTTCGTCACCCTACAATAACCCATAACATGTTGATTAATACTTAACACACAATAGTATAAGCACAAATCACATTTAATTCATTTAGGGTTATTTTTCATCTTTTAAATCTTTCAGTACTGAGTTTCCTCAATACCTTATTAACTCCTTCGACTTAAGTAAAGCTCGAGTTTACTTCCTTCGGATTTCTCTTCCTTAACGAGGTTATTAGCCTAAGGTTCTTCCCCCCCTTAAGTTTTATAACCTAATGCTCTGATACCAACCTGTGACGCCCCCAAATTCGGGTATCTTCTAACCCGACAGATGGTGCTCCACTGTACTAACATCCATACAATCATTCCATTGAATTACAACAAAATGAGAGTAATTACTATATTCTCATCAAAATCAAAGTATAATCCTTCCCAGGTTCATAAACCGGTTACATCGTTCATTGTTCATAATGTATAATACATACAAACTTACTAAACTATTACACAATGCCTAAGCATCCATCTTAGCCTTGCCTTTATCTCTCTTAGAACTCTCAGTTCGTTCGGCTTTAGCTGCAAACATATGGTTTAAGCAAGAATGAGCATAACTAGCTCAGCAAGTCTTAACAACGAATTACATGACTATCACATGAACAATTTCATGCTTTATTCACATAAATGAACAATTAACTACGAAGCACTATGAAATATTTGATTAGTACCTCTCATGTCATAACAACAATTCCAAAGTATATATATAATAGCTTAGGAATTCTGAACCGGTCGATAGACCATGAACAGTAACTTTCAGTTTTCATACTTGAAAAGGAGTCCACATCACTTAGGCCGTTCATCCGTATAACTTACGAGTACATTGAATTTCCTATAAAAACTCGCAAGATTCGAATTTTTTGATAAAAAGGCTATTTATTATGAATTATTGAAGTTTCTGAAGTTCCGAAATAATTGATTTTTGAAAGTTTTATTTATTATTTTGAAGAAAAACGTTTTTTGGAATTTAAGTGGGCTAACATGTGATATAAATGGGCTGAGATCAGATGTCTAGAGGTGGGCTAAGGAAAATTTGATAAATATATTAATATTATATTAAATTTTCTGCTTTGGTGTTCTAAGCATTTTCCTATAAATAGGGTGCTTAGGTTAGAATTGAAAATAACACCAGAAATACAAGTTTCTCTCTATTTCTCTCTCTATATCGAGCGTATTCTTGTGAGTATTTGATACTTTGAGTGTTGCTATACGGTGCAAGTTTCCTTCAGCACTATATCTAGTATTCCAGTCAGAAGTACCGTCTTTCCGAAGTAAGGGATGTTATTTCTTCTTAAATGATATTATTTTCTTCAATATCATTATGCCGAAGTATTGATCTGAATTTTTATATCAAATTTAGAACTTTTCATGTCGGGGTTACTATTCATGAGTTACTATTCACGAGTTACTATTCACGAATTACTATTCACCAAAAAATAAAATTTTCTTCTTTTCGTCCAAAATATTTATTCTGGATACTAGCTTTGATTGTTTCCATGTTTTGATCATTCTTGAATTTTACTCCACTATAATTATTTATGAGGTATTTTTGGACATGGAATAGCTGAAATACGAATCCTTAATATTAATTATTTTGTTTCACTGGATTCGTTTCCTTTAAAATATTTTTCATCATCCTCAGTCCTAAATGATGATATAATTGAATATCTTTGGCCTGTAGTGCAAAGATTAATAATTTCTGATGAATATATTTGGCCTGTAGTGCAAAGATGAACATGCGTTTAGATGAACATGACCAACTGGTGAATATCTTTGGCCTGTAGTGCGAAGATGATTATTGATTGATGTTACAGGGATAAAATGCTGATGATGGACTTTTAAATTCATAGATAATAGTAGGTTTCATTCTTTACGTAACTCTTCTATGAATTATTATTTTCCGCTGCGAATATTGATTTAAAACTTGTTTTCTATTGTATTCTATTATATTTTTCCCTGTTGAAGCCTAACGATAATTTGTTCTATGTTATCTTAGTCATAATGTTATTTACTGGGCTAGTTGAGCTAACCCTTTTTCCTTTTTGTTCCATTTTTCTTAGGAGGCGAGAATGTAGCGAGTACTAGTCGGGGTATGGAATGATGGTTCTAGAAGTTATTTTAGTAGTCCTCACCATTTTTGTGAAATAATGTATCAATAATTGTAATGAGGACTTATTTGAGTGTGGATATTGTCTAGATGACAATATTTGTATTTAAACTCACAGTTCTAATGTTGTAATAGTAAATATGTAGTTGTTTCTGTACCATCTTATTGACGACTCAGAATGGGTGTTGTATACCTGTTTTGGGTGAGTCACAAGTCTTCCTCAGAAAAGTACTCCTTTGGCTCCGACTCTTCTAGAGTTACTAATGGTACCTCCGCCACTGGCATGGTTACAAGCTCTACTCTGTTCACTGAGTCCTCACTTATCATCTCCACGTTTCTAAACATCAAGCTATCGTTCGTCACCCTACAATAACCCATAACATGTTGATTAGTACTTAACACACAATAGTATAAGCACAAATCACATTTAATTCATTTAGGGTTATTTTTCATCTTTTAAATCTTTCGGTACTGAGTTTCCTCAATACCTTATTAACTCCTTCGACTTAAGTAAAGCTCGAGTTTACTTCTTTCGGATTTCTCTTCCTTAACGAGGTTATTAGCCTAAGGTTCTTCCCCCCTTAAGTTTTCTAACCTAATGCTCTGATACCAACCTGTGACGCCCCCAAATTCGGGTATCTTCTAACCCGACAGATGGTGCTCCACTGTACTAACATCCATACAATCATTCCATTGAATTACAACAAAATGAGAGTAATTACTATATTCTCATCAAAATCAAAGTATAATCCTTCCCAGGTTCATAAACCGGTTACATCGTTCATTGTTCATAATGTATAATACATACAAACTTACTAAACTATTACACAATGCCTAAGCATCCATCTTAGCCTTGCCTTTATCTCTCTTAGAACTCTCAGTTCGTTCGGCTTTAGCTGCAAACATATAGTTTAAGCAAGAATGAGCATAACTAGCTCAGCAAGTCTTAACAACGAATCACATGACTATCACATGAACAATTTCATGCTTTATTCACATAAATGAACAATTAACTACGAAGCACTATGAAATATTTGACTAGTACCTCTCATGTCATAACAACAATTCCAAAGTATATATATAATAGCTTAGGAATTCTGAACCGGTCGATAGACCATGAACAGTAACTTTCAGTTTTCATACTTGAAAAGGAGTCCACAGCACTTAGGCCGTTCATCCGTATAACTTACAAGTACATCTGGGTGATCAGCCCATAGTACCCTATGTTGATCAACACTACATTCATTAAACGTATTTACGTTTAATATTTTTGGCAAACTCGCGTGCCCATCGAATAATCGATGAAAAATCCTTTTGTTTGTTCATAGACAAACCTTACCTTCACGCCCGTACCAATTTCTTGGCATAGGATAGCGTTAACATTTCTATATAGAATGACATGTATGATAATCAATCTATATATTACGAATAGTCTAGCCGAGTTAAAAGTTGGCATCGACCCTTTCTTTGAAACAAGTCTTGCAATTCAGTTCAACGAATCACATAAAAACTTGGCTAACATGGAAGTTAGACAAGCGTTAAGAAGACTTGCCTTTCAGCGTCTTCAGATAACTTACTTGACTGACCACAGCCTTTACAGAATCTACATGATATATTCACATAGCACACTGTAATTAGCTATCAAACAACTATTCACATTATTTCTATCACATAACATACCACATTAGGTCATGAGCGAACATACATGGTTCCTAATGAATCTTACCCTTCTTCTCAATCTAATTATTTATTAGATTGTTTATTATTGGTTCCGGCTTGCCGTTTATAACCAACTTCTTTCTCTTCTATGTTGTAAGTGGATTTACTTCATTAATACCACTCGTTTTGAGTTAATCACCTTTCCTCAGGTCTTACCAACGTTCTTACATTATCAATCGAAATTCGATCGTTTATTGGCTAAGTATACTTATTGCATACCGTTCACATTCACGTAATATTCAACAACTTTTAGTTGTAACTCTCAACGTTATTGTCATCATCGAAGATGCTACTTTAAGTTAATTAATTCATCATCAATTAACTATCTTTCATCTGGTATACTTAATCATGCTCATTTCATTAATAAAGTCAAATCGACTTTCCATGCTTCGTTACGGCTCATTAACGTTCTTACGTTATTAACCAACTTTCGATCATCGTTGGTAAACTACCAACGTTGAACATCATTCATGGTTTCTTATTACCCTCTTACGTTCTTCATTTAATTATGGTTAAACCATACATAATCTTCTATCATTCTCTATCCGACTCACACTCGGACTTTCTTTAATCTCATTACCAGTTGTTACGGCTTTCCTTGATAATTCATATCTTACTTACTGCCTTCGTCAACGTCTAAGTCATACAACTAGGGTATACTTCGAACGTTTGTCTAACACGAATACGATTCACGAGGATCGTTATGTATTTGACATTAACTGATCGTCTCTTAATCTTTCATTCAACCTTCACTCAAGGTTTCAATCGTTTTCATCGTTTATTCAACCCATGAACCCCATGTTCATTATTCTTCCTTTATGTCGAAGACATACCGTTCGTTGTATGCTAAGACCGATCGTTTATTGCAACAACATTGCGTTCACAGCGTCTAAACGCTTTACCTTCATCTCTCATTACTATGACATAACATCGGAATGTTATTCATTACCTTATCACTCAACGTCTAAGGAATTACAATCATAGCAATCCCTCATGTTCGTTTGTCGCGACTACGGTCTCCGGATATCGGTTACGTAATCTAACGCTTACATTCTCCGTCTTTTAATCACGTTAAATCTTTTCGTTCTACATTTGCTAAAGGTTTAAAACACTTGACTAAGTGTTACATTACGTGAACTATATGTTCATACTTCTTTCTTGCACATCCCCCAGTATCTGAGAAATAAAATTCTCATTTCTGGGCATGGCTTTGCACCGGCGCTGCGGCGCCATCCTTCCCTCTCTCTCTCGCGCTGCGGCGCGACCTACTTCTATCTCCTCCCTTGGTCTGGCGCTGCGGCGCCAAACCCTTCGTTATTTTTTACGCTGCGGCGCCACTTAACAGCACCTGGAGCCCGAGTTCACGCTGCGGCGCCACTTCTCGGTGCTGCGGCGCGAATCTTAAACCCTAGAAAATTTTTCTAAGTGTTGAATCAAGTTTTGAGATGCTTACTTTGCGATCTCATAACTCCTTCGTTATAACTCAGAACGAGGTCGTTCCAAAGCCATTCTCTTCGTTATCTCCCATACTTTAACACCCATTCAATTGTCTTAAACTTCACTCTTCGTTCATTTTACGCTTTTAACGTTCTTCGCTCGTTCGTCCGTAATTCGATCATCCGAACTCGGAACTCGATCGTTCCTGAGTCCACGACTCACGTTTTCTACGTTATCTTACATTCTTATGAAACAATACCCATTCGGGTTCATTTACTAACTTACAAATTCTCGCTCGTCTTTTACGAAAATTTTGCCATAACTTCGTTATAGCTCAATTTTAATCTGTTCTTCATGAACGTTTCTAACGCTCCTAACCAAGCAAGAAGCAACTAACTTATACACGATGGTTTTAAACTTATCCATCAACAACATTTACACTACGATGGTTTTAAATTTGTCCATCAACAACATTCTACGTGTTCTTCGCGTGTTCTTCGCGTTCTTCGTTCGTTCTTCATTTTAATCGATATTTTGGATTACGATTCTACTTTTTCTTGGAATTTGATGTTATAGAACTTTATTCCTTACTAATTTGACATACTCATTCATAAGATTCATTCGGATCGCTCAAAATCCTTACGAATCTTATACATCCTTAAGAAATTTATGAACTACATTTCTTATTCTTATTTCTTTGTTTTCTCATGATTTCAACCATATGAAATCATTCTTAACTTCTTCTACTTCTTATTCTCTTTAAGCTATGTTTTAAACATAGAAAACTTAAAGAAAAATATTAGAAGAAATTAGGGTTCGGATTACCGTTCTTCGTTAATCCTCTTCCGTTATACAAAGCCGGCGATTCGCTAGCTATTCTATTTCACGATCACTTTTGATCCGATCGTTCAAGCTCACGCTCTTCCTCTTCTTCTCCCAACCGAGCTCTCTCTATCTCTCTCAAGTGTAGGATTTTCAAAATCCTAGAAAATGAAATTCTAGGTTTTTATTTATAGAAAAACCAAAGCTAGGGCAATTTGGTCATTTCGCCCTTAACCTCCTTACTATTCCAAGCTTTGCCACCAAGTTTACTTGCTCTCCAAATAAATTACTTGGTCACCACATTAATTACTTGGTTGCTACTTAACTTAGCTATTAAGTATACTTGATTAGCACAACACTTGCTCATCACTTCATTATCTTGGTTACCAAGACTAACCACATGATCATGGGTTTCCCCATGGATCACCCTAATCCATTGAATTATAGCTTGGGCTTGGGTTTAATTAACCTACTTAATTACTTGGTCTTAACTTCACAAATCATTGGGCTTGACATAATCCAAGTCCAATTGGATTCTACAAAGTTCACGAACATAAAGTCCATTAAGACTTATCGCATTCTACGATCGTATTCTACGATCGTATTCTACACATTCCTTTCTCGTAATCGCGTCTTCTCTTCGTATATTGTTCGTACGATAATCGTATTATACGTCGTACTAATCTTCTTTCTATACTCGTATAATAACTAGTATCATACTCGTATTTCTCACGCATAATAACCCTAGTTATTATACATGCTCATTACATTTGCGGAACTCACTTTCCCTAACCCTTAGGTTTTGAGTCCGCAGGCGAAAACTTCGTTTTTGCCATAACTGAAATATTATTGAATATTCCATCACGTCTCAAGATTTCACGCAATCAATAACTTCTCGGAATTTCAAAATAAATCTCCGAGCAGAAACGGGTGAATAGTGCCTATTTCGTCTTTTTCCCCGAAAATATTTTTGTTCCCGGAAAACTTTTATTTTTGTCTTGGAAATTCAAACACTTTAATTCTACCACGTAGCCAAAATACTACGATGTTCTGACATATCTAGGTCATATAACGACCTTCGATTAGCTTGCTCCATAAATAATCAATTAAATTCATTTAATAAAAATAAAATTTTAATTCTCGAAAATTCGATTTTCTCGGGCGTTACAACTCGTTTATTCGTTTTAAATCGAAATTCGGTCATTTTCGAGTCCGCAACTCTATAATGCCAAATAAGACTTGTCTCCATCGAAAACCAACGTCTTCGAGCTCAATAACAAAATTCAACTTTCATTTCGAGAATTTTACGAATTCGACGATTATCATCCAATCGTGAAAATTCCGGCCCAACCTCGTTACTTATGATATGCTCATTGTTCCAAATAAATTCAATCCATCATATTGACACCTCAACCTACATATTAAAACAATTTATTTTCATGATAAGTCATTACATGATCTTCGTGAGCTTATAACTTATTAAAGTATAAAATATATACACTTCCATTTCTCATGACTTATGATAGTTTAAGTCCTTTAACCAATATTCTTACATCTTATTAATCATACTAACTTCTTAAGGTAGTCATATGACAAGTTCATGATTGTTCTTCATAAGTTCATAACTTATTTAGGTTTTAATTACTTATTCATGACTTATACGACTTAAGTTCATTGATTATCCAATTCTTATGATTTCTTAACATACATGACCATTAATTCACATGTCTCTTATCAACCTACAATGGTAGAGATGGAAGATTAATGTCATAGGATCATTTACCTTTGATGAACTAGCTCTTCTTCTTCTTTTCTAACAATGGAAATTTAGCTTATATGTGCTTATTCTCTCTAACACTTAAGTTGGAAGTTGTTGGATGAAATTGAACAAGCAAATAATGAAATCCTATGCTTGCTATTTATAGGACTTCTAATGTTAGGGCATTATAGACAAATGCCAAATCCCATCATTCCTTAATCCTTAAGTATACTTGCTCCCTACACAAAATGCTTGGCCACCACATAAAGTTCTTGGTCAACACTTAATTATCTTGGTCACCAAGATCACCCATGGGTTGCCCATGGATCACCTTAACCCATTGGATCATTTCTTTGGGCTTAGGTTTAATTAGTTTAGCTTAAGCTTTGGGCTTGCATTAAATTATTTTGGGCTTCACATTAACAAACACTTGGGCTTGCACATTAATTCTTTTGGACTTTACAATTGCTAAACAATCCTACTTGTCCATTTCATTTGGCTTTAAGCCTTATTACATATTCTATACGTATAATTCTCATATTCTAACTCGTATACTAATTCATAATATATGATATACTATCATTCATACATACTTGTATAATACTTCGTATCATACTCGTATACCATACCTCGTACAATACATACGTATCATACGATCATTACATTAACTCTTAACGTTTGATTTTCCTAACGTTCTCAAATTAAGTCCGCATGCGAAATATTACGTTTTCCATACTTGAATTATTATTACATAATCTATCTCACCTCGATATTCTAACGCTACGTATTTCTCGAAAGTTCAAAAATAATTCTCGAGGGAAAATCGATGAATAGTATTTTTCAAAAAATTTCTCGGAAAGCTTTTATTTTCGTCTTGGAAATTCAAACACTTTAATTCCTTCACATAGTTAAAATACTACGACTTTTTGACGTTTCTTGGTTATAGAATGACATTCATCTTACTAACACATAATAATAACAAATAATATAATTTTATTCAATATTTAATTAAATCAAATTATTTTACATAAGATCCGGATTTCTCGGTCGTTACATTCTTCCCCTCTTATAAAGATTCTGTCCCCAGAATCTCATCTTACATTACGCAAACAACTGAGGGTAATCCTTCCTAATCTTTTCTTTCAATTCCCATGTTGCTTCCTCGGCATCGTGGTTCTTCCATAACACCTTTATAGAAGGTATAACTTTGTTCCGTAGAACTTGCTCTTTTCTATCGATGATTTGAATTGACAACTCTTCGTATGGTAAGTCCTTCGCGATATGAATAGGCTCATACTCTATTACGTGCTTATAATTCGGCTTATAAGGACGCAACACAGATACATGAAACACGTTATGTATTTGTTCTAAGTTTGGAGGTAACGCTACCATATAAGCTACCTCGCCTACCCGTTTTAACACTTCAAAAGGTCCTATAAACCTTGGACTTAAGTTCCCCTTCTTTCCAAAGCGTATCTTTCCTTTCCAGGGAGATACCATTAGAAACACGTAAGAGCCTACTTCAAACTCCTTATTTTCTCGATGTGAGTCTGCATACTTTTTCTGTCTGTCTTGAGCTTCTACGAGACGTATCCGTATCAACTTCACTACATCCGCTGTTTGTTGCACCAATTCTGGTCCAAGCATTCGGCGTTTTCCCACTTCATCCCAACACAATGGTGTTTTGCATTTCCTTTCGTACAAAGCTTCGTAAGGCGGCATGCCTATGCTTGCATGATAACTGTTGTTATACGCAAACTCCACTAACGGTAGATGATCATCCCAACTACCCTTAAAATCCATGATGCAAGATCTCAACATATCTTCTAACGTCTGAATTGTCCTCTCGCTCTGTCCATCGATTTGTGGATGATAAGCCGTACTCAGGTTCAACTGCGTTCCCAACTGCTCTTGCAGACTCCTCCAAAAGTTTGATGTGAATCGTGGGTTACGATCTGACACAATCGAAATTGGTACTCCATGTCTGGAAATAACTTCCTTAACATAAAGTTTAGCTAATTGGTCTAAGTTATACTTAACCCTGATTGGCAAAAAGTGAGCCGACTTTGTTAATTGGTCCACTATTACCCAAATCGCATCATACCCTTTTGAGTAGTCGGAAGTCCCACCACAAAGTCCATTGTGATATGCTCCCACTTCCACTCCGGAATCTCCAATGACTGTAACAAGCCACTTGGTCGTTGATTTTCAATCTTAACTTTCTGACAAGTCAAGCACCTACTCACATACTCGGCTATCTCTCTCTTCATGTTTGACCACCAAAAACTCTGTCGAAGGTCTTGATACATCTTAGTGCTACCAGGATGAATCGAGTACCTTGAACTATGAGCCTCTTGTAAAACTTGCTCCTTTAATTTCGTCTCATTCGAAGCCCAAATTCTTCATTTAAATCTTAATAATCCCTCATTATCAAGAATATACTTTAAATCTTTTTCATTGGTTAACTGTTTCTTCATCTGGTCACACTCATCAGTTTTGAGCTGCACCTCCTTGACCCTCTCTATATTGGTAGATTGAATTTCCGTCACAAACAGTCTCTGTCCCGATTCATTCGGTAATTTTACCTCTATCTCCATCCTAGCCATCTCTGTTATTAACTTAGTTTGAGCCGTTAACGTAGATAACTTTTCCTGACCCTTCCTACTTAAGGCGTCAGCAACTACATTGGCTTTCCCCGGATGATACAGGATTTCATAATCGTAATCCTTTATCAACTCCAGCCATCTCCTCTGTCTTATATTCAACTCTTTCTGTGTGAAGATATATTTTAGACTCTTATGGTCCGTGTATATCTCACATTTTTCTCCGTAAAGATAATGTCTCCATATCTTTAAGGCAAAAGGCCAGTTCCAGATCATGAGTAGGGTAAACTTTCTCATAATCCTTCAACTGCCTTGATGCATACGCAATGACCTTGCCATGCTGCATGGGCACACAACCCAGTCCTCTATGCGAAGCATCGCTATAAACTACAAAGTTTCCTGTGTCATCGGGTAATGACAAAATAGGCGCTTCACTTAACCTCTTCTTCAGTTCTTGAAAACTATCCTCGCATTTCTCAGTCCACGCGTATTTCATCGTCTTCCTTATCAAGTTAGTCAATGGAGTAGCTATCTTCGAAAAATCCTAGATGAATCTCCGATAGTATCCCGCTAACCCTAGGAAACTCTGTACCTCAGTCGGCGTTTTTGATTATTCCCAATTTATCACAGCTTCAACCTTTGCTGGATCTACTGAAATCCCTTCATTGTCAATGACATGACCTAAAAACTATACCCTTTCTAGTCAAAATTCACACTTAGTGAACTTCGCATATAACTTTTCCTTCCGTAGTGTCTCCAACATTATTCTTAAGTGTTCAACATGATCTTCTGGCGTCTTAGAATAGACTAGAATATCATCGATAAACACCATGACGAACTTGTCCAAATATTATTTGAACACTCTGTTCATCATATCCATAAATGTAGCTGGTGCATTAGTCAACCCAAATGACATCACCAAAAACTTGTAATGGCCGTAACGAGTCCTATATGCCGTCTTTGGTAAGTCCTCCTTCCTAACCTTCAGCTGGTGATACCCCGTCCTCAAATCTATTTTAGAAAAATACTTTGCCCCTTTCAATTGATCAAAAAGATCATCGATCCTGGGCAATGGATATTTATTCTTTATCGTCAACTTGTTTAACTCTCGGTAGTCGATACAAAGTCTTAACGATCCGTCCTTCTTCTTGATAAACAGTACCGGTGCTCCCCACGGTGAAACACTCGGTTGAATGTACTTCCTATCTAACAGTTCTTGTAACTGAACCATTAATTCCTTCATCTCCACAGGCGCCATACGACACGGTGCCCTGGAAACTGGTGTCGCTCCTGGCACAATGTCTATTACAAACTCGGTTTCCCTATCCGGTAGAAGACCCGACAATTCACTTGGAAATGCATCCGTAAATTCTTTAACTATAGGTATTTGTTCCATGGTTGCTCCCACTCTCTGGGTATCAACAACATGGCACAGATTGTAAGACCCCAACTTTTATAAATAAAGATGAATTTTCTATAAATATCATTTTTGAATATTATGGAGTTAATTTGATATAATGTTATAGTTGTGGGTAATATTTATAAATTTTGCAAAGTACACAAGTTGTTATATAATATTCGATTGGTTGGGGAATATTCGTTTTAACAGGAAATATTCGTACAACGGCACAATCATTGGTGGACCCCACAACGGAATTATTATCGGATTGAGAAAACGACAAAAATATTTTATTAAAAATAACGGCGGAAGTTTTACCATTGATACTGTTGAACTACTCGGTAGTAAAAGTACAGTAATACGTGTGGTTGCATAGTAGCACACGGTATTGATTATTAATGTTTATGTGAGAAGTCACTCAGTTTGATTCAATTATTGTCAGTTAATAATATGAATTATTTAGCGATAATGACGTTTTGTTTTATTCGTATTATTAACGTAATAAAACAGAAACATCTTTTTATATAAAACAAAATACTTTATTAAAGTTATTCTATAAATAGAATATATTATATTTTATTTAAAAGATTTTTCTTTAAATATGGACCGTTAGATTAAAGTAATCAATCTGGACCGTTCATGGATTAGTTACTATGCATTCTATTTTTCTATAAATAGCAGCTCATTCCTTCATTATTTCTTACGAATTCACTGAACTCTAGAGAGAGAAACTATAGAGAGAGAGAAGAAGAGTATTCTACTACTTAACTACTTCCTTATTTCAGCTCTTCTTTAAAACGGTAAGGGGTGTTATTCTTTCTTATTCATGAAGAGAACTGTTGTTATTCCATTTCTTATTATTCTGTTGGAATAACCTGTATACGTGGTCTACCCTATACTTGGTGACATTCTTCTATTATTCTGTTGGAACATCCTGTCTGTGTGTTTTACACCGGACCTGGTTCCGTTTTTATTATTATTCTGTTGGAACATCCTGTCTGTGTGTTTTACACCGGACCTGGTTTCGTTTTTATTATTATTCTGTTGGAACATCCTGCCTGTGTGTTTTACACCGGACCTGGTTCTGTCTTGTTATTATTCTGTTGGAACATCCTGTCTGTGTGTTTTACACCGGACCTGGTTCCATTATTTATTATTCTGTCGGAATATCCTGTCTGTGCGTTTATGCCGGACCTGGTTCCATTATTTATTATTCTGTTGGAATAACCTGTCTGTTCGGTCTATCGCATGCCGGGTGATTTCTTTTGTTATTCCATTCTTTATTATACTCAGTTGGTTAAGTTATGACTTCTATACTCCATGAAATTAGTGGAATATCCTTGATAATTGCGGTTCATCCAGTATCTTTTCATGAAAATATTCTTCTAAGTATTCTTGAATTTTACTCCACAAAGCAGTATCATGTTGACAATTTGGACGTTGTTAATTCTTGGATAAATTAATTCTTGAACTTGTTTTATTGAATTCTTATATCATTGTCATCATCCTCATGTTTATAAAATGTTGAAAGTCATCTGTGGCCTGTAGTGCATAGATGGACTTGGTATGATTATGACTAGGGATTATTCGGTATAATCATGACCGTAATGTTACAAATGATGTGGTAAAAGTCCTCATTGGCCCGTAGTGCATTGATGGACAGTTGTTGGCATGATCATGACCATTAATGAATACACGAATATCCTTGGCCGTAGTGCAGAGGTGATTCGATGATGTGGATTATTTTATTAAGCTGAGTCCCAGCGATCACAATGTTGAAAAACCTTTTAAATCATAAAAGATAGTAGAGTTTATTTTCTACTTGACTCTTTTAATGGATTGCTTGTTCCGCTGCAGTTAAACTTGATGTCTATTATATTTTATCAGTTTAACATTGTTGAAGGCTAATAATAATTTATTCTGCATTATCTTAGTCATAATATTTCTTACTGGGTTAGTTGAGCTCACCCTTTCTTTCACTGTTCTCTTCAGGAAATGAGAACGTAGCTGGGGCAAGTCGGAGAATGGAGTGATGGTCCGAATGATAGTATTAGTTAGTAGTCCTCAGTATTCTATGTAATAGTGTGTTAATAAATGTAATGAGGACTTCTTTTGAGTATGAATACTCTCTAGAAGATAGTATTTGTATTCAAACTCACAGTTTATGTTTTGTCGTATTGTACACGACAGTTGTATTAGTAAGTTGTATTTGTATTCTATACTATGTATCTGACGACCCAAGATGGGTGATGTATACCTAATTTTGGGGGCGTCACAGTTGGTATCAGAGCTTAGGGATATGATCCCTAGCTAAGATGTGAGAATAGAACTAGGAGGGGAGAGACGGGGAATTCCTTCGCTAGTATGACCTACCTAAGTTTATTTGCATGATATTTAATTGGTCGGTCATAATATAAGGATAATATATGACATATCAATTAACTTTTATTTTGTGGCAGTATCTGAAAATGGCATCTGAGAATGTTGAGAATAGCAATGGAGCACATGCGACTGTTGATTCACCACATATCAATAATCAGGATAATGTGCATCAGGAAGGTGACAATCCTCATGCAAACAACAACACTGACCAGATGATGAATGATGGAATGTTCAGAAACTTTATGCAGTTCATGCAACAACAGGCGAGAGCGGCTCCTGTCCAAAATATTGGTGGAAACACTGAAAACTCTCGGACGGTCACCGCTAAACAGTTCAAGGAGCTGGGACCACCAGTGTTTAAGGGAGAGCCAAAACCACTTATAGCGGAAACATGGATAAAGCAGATTACCAAGATATTTGATGTCTTGGGATGCTCCGAGGAGCAAAAGGTTCCCTTTGCTACCTTTATATTGCGAGGACAAGCGGATTACTGGTGGGAATCGATTAAGCGTACTCAACCTGCCGCACTGAAGATGTCTTGGGAGAAGTTCCAAGAGCTGTTCAATGACAAATACTTTCCCGAAAGTGTTCGTCACATGAAGGAGGTGGAGTTCATCAAAATGGAGCAGAATAATATGACCGTGTCGCAGTATGAGGCTAAATTTGCTGAGTTGTCCCGGTTTGCGTCCCACTTGGTGGATAATGAAGAGCGAATGACGCGAATATTTTTGCGAGGTTTGAAACCTGAGATACGTCAACATCTTATTTCTCATAAACTGTGTTTGTATTCAGATGTTGTGAATAGGGCTCAGTTAGTGGAGCGCGATAGCGAGTCAACGCAACCAAAAGAGAGCAGTCGGCAAAATGATAATACCAGTGAGAGCAGTCATCGAAGCGGTGATAACAAGCGTGGAGAGAATCAACAGGCCAGAAATGGTAACCACTTCGGTGGTAATCAGGGCCAAAACAATAAGAATGGTCATTTCAAGAAGAGGAGATTCAACAATGATGGAAAGACGTCAGCACCAGCACCCTTTGTTAAGGAAAGAGAACGACCACCTATCATATGTTTCAAATGCGGAGGGGAGGGGCACATCAGTCCAAACTGCGCGATGCCGTCTAAAGCATGTTATAATTGTGGAAGAGAAGGTCATTTAGCTCAATTTTGTCGTTTACCAAAAATAAGTTCAGCCAAGATGGAGACACCAAAGGCCGTCCCAGAAAAGTGGGAGAGCGTTTGTTGTGACCTCCCAGAAAGCAAAGAACCCAAATGAGGTCATCACGGGTAAGCTTATCATAAACTCTAACGAAGTCTATACTTTATTTGATACCGGTTCTACCCATTCTTTTATTTCTCCTACTTGTGCTCATCGATTAAATTTGACTCCGGAGGAATTAGACTTTGATTTATCTATTGAAACTCCATTGGGAGAAACCTTCATTACATCCACGGTTTATAAGTCTTGTTTGGTTCAAGTTGGTACCCACACATTACCTGTCGATCTGATTTCATTAAAAATACTTGCATTTGACGTGATTCTAGGGATTGATTGGTTAACTACTCATCATGCAAAAATTGATTGTTTTCGTAAGGTTGTTAGCTTTCATATTCCTAATCGACCTATTATGCGAATTCAAGCAACCAAACCATTAAAATCAATCGCTGTCATCTTAAGCCATAAAGCTATTCGTTTATTGAAAAACGGATGTCAAGCTTTCTTAGCTCATGTCACGGATCTAAACAAAAATACGTCAGTTTTGAATGATATTTCTATTGTTAATAAATTCCCTGACGTATTACCTGAAGAACTTCCTGGCCTACCCCCAGAGCGTGAAATTGAATTTTGTATCGACCTTGAACCCGGTACAAAACCCATTTCCAAAGCCCCATATCGAATGGCTCCTATTGAACTTCAGGAGTTAAAGATCCAACTGCAGGAATTGTTAGACATTGGCTTTATTCGTCCTAGTACTTCTCCTTGGGGTGCTCCTGTGCTATTCGTGAAGAAGAAAGATGGAAGTATGCGACTTTATATTGATTATCGGGAGTTGAATCATGTCACCATCAAAAATAGGTACCCATTGCCACGTATTGATGACCTGTTTGACCAGTTGCAAGGAGCACAATTCTTTTCAAAGATCGATCTTCGTTCTGGATATCATCAGCTGAAGGTTAGAACTGAGGATATTCCAAAGACGGCTTTCAGAACTCGGTACGGGCATTATGAATTCCTAGTCATGTCCTTTGGATTGACTAATGCTCCTGCTGCCTTCATGGATATGATGAACCGGGTATTCAAGGAATATTTGGATCACTTTGTGGTCGTCTTTATTGATGACATCCTTATTTATTCCAAAAGCCGTGAAGATCATGAGCAACACTTGAGGCTGGTACTCCAAAAGCTTCGTGAATACAAGCTTTATGCCAAGTTGAAGAAATGCGAGTTCTGGCTGGAGGAGGTAGCATTCCTTGGGCACGTAGTATCAAGTCGTGGAATATCGGTTGACCCGACAAAGATTGAAGCTATTCAAAGCTGGGAGCAACCTAAATCAGTGACCGAAGTACGTAGCTTTCTTGGTTTAGCTGGTTATTATCGGAGATTCGTGGAAGGATTTTCTCGAATCGCTACTCCATTAACTCAGCTAACTCGGAAAGATACAAAGTTCGGTTGGAGCGAAGAATGTGATAAGAGTTTTCAAGAACTCAAGAGGAGACTCATTTCAGCACCTGTTCTAACAATACCATCTGGCTCGGAGGGATTTGTCATCTACAGTGATGCTTCGAGCAAAGGGTTGGGATGCGTTCTCATGCAACATGAAAAAGTCATAGCCTATGCATCAAGACAACTCAAGGAATATGAGAGGAATTATCCTACTCATGATCTAGAGTTGGCAGCTGTTGTCTTTGCACTTAAAATTTGGAGGCATTACTTGTATGGGGAGAAGGTGGAGATCTTTACGGATCATAAAAGCCTCAAATATTTCTTCACTCAAAAGGAACTCAACATGCGACAACGACGTTGGCTTGAACTGTTGAAAGATTATGATCATACCATTCAATACCATCTTGGAAAAGCGAACGTGGTAGCTGACGCATTGAGTAGAAGATCATATGCAAGTACGAGTGCGATATTGTCAACACAAAGGCCCATTTTGTGTGACTTGCAAAGGATGGAGATAGAGTTAAAGACTCCAGGGACCCATGTGATGATGGCGAATATACGAGTAAAACCAACTTTAATCGATAAAGTTAAAGCTGCTCAAGCTACAGACCTGGAGCTGATGCGTATGAGGAAGAAAGTGCAAGAAGGTGCTATGCCGGAAGCAAGAATCGATGAAGAAGGAATACTTCGAGTCAACTCCAGACTTTGTGTTCCTAACAACCCTGATTTAAAGTATGAAATCATGATGGAGGCGCACAACACACCGTTTGCAATCCATCCTGGAAGTACCAAAATGTATCATGATCTTCGTCATACATTTTGGTGGAGCAATATGAAGAGAGAGATAGCGCTGTTTATCTCAAGGTGTTTAACTTGTCAACGAGTCAAAGCGGAGCATCAAGTACCAAAAGGTCCATTGCAACCACTTGAAATTCAAAAATGGAAGTGGGAGCACATTACCATGGATTTCGTTACCGGTCTTCCTAGGGTTTCTCAAGGTATTGATGCGATTTGGGTCATTGTTGATAGATTGACCAAGTCTGCTCATTTCTTACCGATACGAGAAACTTATACACTTGAACGTCTTGCTCGTATGTACATAAACGAGATTGTAAGACTGCATGGTATGCCAGTATCCATAGTTTCTGATCGAGACCCAAGATTCACTTCACGATTTTGGGTTAGTTTACAAAAAGCTATGGGCACAGATTTACGATTTAGTTCGACATATCATCCTCAGACTTACGGACAATCAGATAGGCCTATTCAAACTCTAGAAGATTTATTAAGACTCTGTGTCCTTGACTTCAAGGGAAGTTGGGACAAGTTCTTACCATTGGTGGAGTTTTCCTACAACAACAGTTATCAAGCAAGTATTGGCATGGCTCCATTCGAAGCATTGTATGGAAGAAAATGTCGTTCTCCAGTATGCTGGGATGAGGTGGGTGAAGCAACGTTGTTGGGACCGGAGTTGGTACGTATGACTACAGAAAAGATTCAAACGATCCAACAACGTATAAAAACCTCACAAGATCAACAAAAGAGTTATGCTGGACTTCATCAAAAGGATGTGGAATTTGATGTAGGAGATCATGTGTTCTTACGTGTTGCTCCATGGAAAGGAGTTACGAGATTTGGAAAGAGAGGAAAGCTCAATCTTCGATTCATCGGTCCATTTTTAATCCTCGATCGAGTAGGAACTGTGACTTATAGACTCGCTTTACCGCCAAGTATGTCTCGTGTTCATAACGTTTTTCACATATCCATGTTACGCAAATATGTGGAAGACCCGAACCACATTATTGAGTTAAAATCGGACGAAATAGCAGAAGATTTGACGTATGAAGAAGTTCCTGTTCAAATCTTGGATAAGAAGGAACATATTCTACGCTCCAAGGTTATACCTCAAGTCAAAGTTTTGTGGAGAAACCACGATGTTGAGGAAATGACTTGGGAGTTAGAATCTGAAATGAAATCAAGGTATCCTTACCTCTTCGACATACCAGGTACGTACCCTAATTTCGAGGGCGAAATTTCATAAGAAGGGGAGGTTGTAAGACCCCAACTTTTATAAATAAAGATGAATTTTCTATAAATATCATTTTTGAATATTATGGAGTTAATTTGATATAATGTTATAGTTGTGGATAATATTTATAAATTTTACAAAGTACGCAAGTTGTTATATAATATTCGATTGGTTAGGGAATATTCGTTTTAACAGAGAATATTCGTACAACGACACAATCATTGGTGGACCCCACAACAGAATTATTGTCGGATTGAGAAAACGACAAAAATATTTTATTAAAAATAACGGCGGAAGTTTTACCATTGATACTGTTGAACTACTCGGTAGTAAAAGTACAGTAATACGTGTGGTTGCATAGTAGCACACGGTATTGATTATTAATGCTTATGTGAGAAGTCACTCAGTTTGATTCAATTATTGTCAGTTAATAATATGAATTATTTAGCGATAATGACGTTTTGTTTTATTCGTATTATTAACGTAATAAAACAGAAATATCTTTTTATATAAAACAAAATACTTTATTAAAGTTATTCTATAAATAGAATATATTATATTTTATTTAAAAGATTTTTCTTTAAATATGGACCGTCAGATTAAAGTAATCAATCTGGACCGTTCATGGATTAGTTACTATGCATTCTATTTTTCTATAAATAGCAGCTCATTCCTTCATTATTTCTTACGAATTCACTGAACTCTAGAGAGAGAAACTATAGAGAGAAACTATAGAGAGTGAGAAGAAGAGTATTATACTACTTAACTACTTCCTTATTTCAGCTCTTCTTTAAAACGGTAAGGGGTGTTATTCTTTCTTATTCATGAAGAGAACTGTTGTTATTCCATTTCTTATTATTCTGTTGGAATAACCAGTATACGCGGTCTACCCTATACTTGGTGACATTCTTCTATTATTCTATTGGAACATCCTGTCTGTGTGTTTTACACCGGACCTGGTTCCGTTTTTATTATTATTCTGTTGGAACATCCAGTCTGTGTGTTTTACACCGGACCTGGTTCCGTCTTGTTATTATTCTGTTGGAACATCCTGTCTGTGTGTTTTACACCGGACCTGGTTCCATTATTTATTATTCTGTCGGAATATCCTGTCTGTGCGTTTACGCCGGACCTGGTTCCATTATTTATTATTCTGTTGGAATAACCTGTCTGTGCGGTCTATCGCATGCCGGGTGATTTCTTTTGTTATTCCATTCTTTATTATACTCAGTTGGTTAAGTTTTGACTTCTATACTCCATGAAATTAGTGGAATATCCTTGATAATTGCGGTTCATCCAGTATCTTTTCATGAAAATATTCTTCTAAGTATTCTTGAATTTTACTCCACAAAGCAGTATCATGTTGACAATTTGGACGTTGTTAATTATTGGATAAATTAATTCTTGAACTTGTTTTATTGAATTCTTATATCATTGTCATCATCCTCATGTTTATAAAATGTTGAAAGTCATCTGTGGCCTGTAATGCATAGATGGACTTGGTATGATTATGACTAGGGATTATTCGGTATAATCATGACCGTAATGTTACAAATGATGTGGTAAAAGTCCTCATTGGCCCGTAGTGCATTGATGAACAGTTGTTGGCATGATCATGACCATTAATGAATACACGAATATCCTTGGCCGTAGTTCAGGGGTGATTCGATGATGTGGATTATTTTATTAAGCTGAGTCCCAGCGATCACAATGTTGAAAAACCTTTTAAATCATAAAAGATAGTAGAGTTTATTTTCTACTTGACTCTTTTAATGGATTGCTTGTTCCGCTGCAGTTAAACTTGATGTCTATTATATTTTATCAGTTTAACATTGTTGAAGGCTAATGATAATTTATTCTGCATTATCTTAGTCATAATATTTCTTACTGGGCTAGTTGAGCTCACCCTTTCTTTCACTGTTCTCTTCAGGAAATGAGAACGTAGCTGGGGAAAGTCGGGGAACGGAGTGATGGTCCGAATGATAGTATTAGTTAGTAGTCCTCACTATTCTATGTAATAGTGTGTTAATAAATGTAATGAGGACTCCTTTTGAGTATGAATACTCTCTAGAAGATAATATTTGTATTCAAACTCACAGTTTATGTTTTGTCGTATTGTACACGACAGTTGTATTAGTAAGTTATATTTGTATTCTATACTATGTATCTGACGACCCAAGATGGGTGATGTATACCTAATTTTGGGGGCGTCACACAGATAACCTACACACCCCTTCCTTAACAATTTCCTAGTTTGTGTCATGGTAAGACAACACGAACGTCCCAACGATTTATTACCATAAAATACTACCCGAGGTTGTCTTAACGTTCTAATGTTTACACATTTCTTTTGACAATCTATAATTGCCCCATGGTTAAACAACCAATCCATTCCGAGAATTACATCGAATTCTCCTAACTTTATCGGTATCAAATCTACCGATAATTTACAACCCCGTATGTCTACGCAACAACCCCTATGAATATCTTCAATAGGAATTATCTCTTCGTTTGCTACCTTAATATTTAAAGGTATAGGCAACTTTTCGGGAAGTAATCCTAATCGTCTAGCAAAATTGCATGCTATGAAAGAACAAGTAGCACCCGAATCAAACAACACGTACGCATTTATGTCGTTGATCAAAATAATACCTGTAACTACGTTCCTTGATGCCACCGCATCTTAGACTGTCATGTTAAAGGTACGCGCCATCGGTCTACCCGACTGCGCTGGACCACCAATAGCTAATTTACCGCTATTAGCGCCCTTATACCCGTTCGCCCCCTTCTTCGGGCAGTTCTTTGCTATGTGGTCAGTTGACCCACATACAAAGCATCCGTGGTTCTTCTTCAGACTTGGACAGTTAGGCAAAATGTGCCCCTCCTGTCCATAATTGTAGCATACAGCCTTCCCCTTGAGACAGACTCCTAAGTGAGTCTTCCCACAGGTCTTGCAGGCCTCCATCCTCCTCTTTGGTTCTCTTTGCTTCACTCCGGTATTCCCAGAGTTAAACACTTTCTATTTTGGTCCTTCGCCACTCCTGCTAGCTCCCTCGACCTTCACTCCCCCATCCACTTTCCCCTTATTCTTCTTGTCCTTGTGGTACTAGCTCAAAGCCTCGCTACCACCTTCGGCGATTTTTGCATTCTCTAAAATGATCCCAAAGGAAGTACTTTGGAACAAAGCCCTACTCGAACCATCGAGCTTTTCTAACCTCGGTGTCCACTTGGTGTGGAGCAAACATCGTCAGTTCATTAAACTTGGTAGCGTATTGGGGAACTGGCATATCCCCTTGTTTCAAATCAAGAAACCTCATCTCCATCCTTCCCTGCATACTTGTGGGAAAATAGTTCTCGAAGAAAATCTCCTTGAACCTTACCCATGTGAGATTCTCAATCCTGGCCCTAGCCTGGTTGGCCTCCTACCAAAAGTTGGCCTCTCCCTTCATCATGTAGGTTGCAAAGGCAACCTTCTGGCCCTCGTCGACATTTACTATGACAAATGCCTTCTAGATTTCTTTTGCCCACGTTTGAGCTTCTATTGGGTCCGTAGTTTCTTTGAACTCCGGCGGACCCATACTCTTGAAATCCTTAAACGTAGTAGCTCGTACTGCTCCAGGATTTACGGGGATATTAGCCCCATTTCTATTGAACACTGCTGTTAATAAGTTAATAAATTCCTGCATCGAGTTAACTGGACCTCCCTTTGGTTGATTTATGTTAGCTCCTTGGTTTCGTTGTCCTCTTCTTGGCAGTATTTTGCTGTTACAATAAACAACACATTTCGTTATTATTCGTTTTCGGTTAGTTAGTTATTATTCAAGATTAAATAATAACTTCAACATCCATTACTTAATATATTTCGAAAACGGCTTTTATTGATTCATTCATTGTAGTATAATACTATATCATTTACATTACACAGCCTAAGCTGATTACATTACTATCCTGCAATTGTTTTTCAAAATTTGGGATTTACAAAAGATTACCCTTTGATATACAAAAGAGGGTTTTACGTCATTACTAGATACACAATATTTACATATATAAAACTACTCTAGCCACTACTAGATTATATCTGCCTCAAAGCATTATCAAAATCCGCCTTGGCAAGACCGACGATAATATTACGGCTGATAGTATGTCGCGTCTGTCCTGCCTCTATCGAATAGCCAGCTACATGCTTCTAGAAGTCCGCATGAGAACTCCTATGAATACAGGACATTCTCCATATCTTCTGTTTCTTGGTCTTTAGCTCCTACCTGAGCTCAAAGACCTCTTGTTTTAGCTCATGGACCTTGTCCTTGGTCAAAACTCTCTCGTCATGTTCCTGCTCCCACATCAACTCCACATCTGTCTTATCCTCCAAGACAACATGAAGTTCTTCTTTCAACTCTTTTGCCTCTTTACAATACTGGATGTTTCTATCCAATACTGCCATAAACAGTGATATCATTGACTCCCCCGGAGCCATCTCTGCTGCAATTGTTACTGGGTTAAAGGACACTGCCTCCACCTCTTCTTCCAACATTCCATTAAACACAGACATAAGGTCTAGGCTCACTGAGTCTCCAGACTCAACAACTACTACTTCAGGCTTTGCTGCTATGGGGTTCGGTATAATCTCTATCTGATTAACCGATCCTTCACTGACTACCTGTACGTCTCTATACATTCTAATTTCTCCTGACATCTATAACAAAACAATTAGTTTGATTAGTACACGTCAGTATAATAATAAAAACACATAACATATATAATGAATTTTTATAGGGTTAATTTCCATCTTCTACTTCTTTGACTCTTCTAAAGGTTATGACTTAAGGTTCTAATCCCCTCTTACGTTTTATAACCTATGGCTTTGATACGAACCTGTGAACCCCCCAAATTTGGGTATCTTCTAACCCGACATATGGTGCTACACGGTGCTACAGTTCACACTTACATTCAATTGGAATGCCTCAAAAGAACGAATATGTCTTATATATTTTCCAAAACAATATTCCCTTCCCAGATTCTTTATAACCAATACATAAGTTCTTTGTCATAATATCAAATACATTACACCACTAAACCTATATTATTACATTGATAGTTCAACGGTCTGCCTTAGCCTTTCCCTTATCTTTATCAGATCCTTCGGTCTGTTCGGTCTTAGCTGCATTCATATGGTTCAAGCAAGAGTGAACAAGCTCAACAAGTACAATAATTTCATTTAAACGACATGCTTGAAACATAGGAATAATATATTTTCAATAACTGAACAATAGTTATGAAGTACTATCGATAATTCAAAATAGCACTTCACTTTTCCTTCAAAACGTTTTACAATGACAATATTCAGTAAAACATCAATTTCGGTCCAAGACCATGAGCATTTCATACTTTTTTTGAAAAGGACAACCCGATTCTAAGTCCGTAAGTCCGACATATCTTACGAGCACGTCTAGGTGATCAACCTATAGTACTCTATGTTGATCAACACTACATTCATTAAACGTATGTACGTTTAAGTTGTGGCAACCTCACGTGCCTGTCGTTTGACGACAAAACATTTTAGCATACTCAGTCTTCATTTGAAAACTACACCAACATAGTTTGGTAAAACATTGACAATACTTTGATAGATTATAAGAAATCCAATATAACGTAAGTCTAGCCGAAATAATTGGCTTCGACCTCATCATACATCAATTCATACGTAAGAATACATGAATCACAAAGCTTGTCCAGATTGAACTGAAACAAGGGTTAGAACACTTGCCTTTAGCGTCTGCTAGGGTTTATTACACGTGCACTTTAAGTCCTTAAGGTCTCTACAGTAGATGATAACATCACATAACACATTAGGTCATGAATAACATACATGGTTCCTAAAGAATCTTACCCTTCTTCTCAATCTAATAACGTATTAGATTTGTTATTATTGGTTCCGGCTTTCCGTTGCGTTGTTCTTACATTCACATATAATTGACTTACTTCAACCCTAAGTGATCATACTTAAGGTTTAATCATGACTTAACAATGTTATAATTAAGCTTTAGTTCCTTATTAATCAATTACCATTCATGCTCTACTTACAAACATTCTTTATTGTCAAAACCCTAAGGCTGGCACTGCGGCGCCATCTTTCCTTCTTTGACCTACGCCGCGGCGCGACTCGTCAGTAGGTTTTCCCCGGTTTCGGCGCTGCGGCGCCAACTTTAGTACAATGGGCCGCGCTGCAGTGCCAAACTTTAGTAGGTTACAACTTCTCTCGGCCATGCTCGGCGTTGCGGTGCCACCTATTTGGCCTTGGGCTGGCGTCGCGGCGCCAGCTCTGTGCACCAGAAAACTTGGCAGTTTTTCTACTTAGCAAAATTCCCGGGCTCGTAACTTCTTCGTTATAAGTCTGAATTCACTCGTTCAAGAGCCTATGGTTCACAAATCACATACTCTACGTGTTCATGTAAGAATTTTACATTTTTGACATCGTTAACTCAAAATTCACCTATTAGTTCATTTTTAACGAAAACGATAAACGTTCGTGAACGTTCAACACTCGTTTCTTTGTTTTAAATCGGAATTCGGTCATTTTTGAGTTCGCAACTCTATAATGCCAAATAAGAATGGTCTCCATCGAAAACAAACATTTTTGAGCTCAATAACAAAATTTGACTTCCATTTCGAGAATGTTACGACTTCGACGATTATCGTCCAATCGTGAAAATTTGGGCACAACCTCGTTACTTATGATTTGTTCATTGTTCTAAATAAATTCAATCCATCATATTGACAACTCAACCTACATATTATAACAACTTATTTTCATGATAAGTCATTACATGATCTTCGTGAGCTTATAACTTATTAAAGTATAAAATATATACACTTCCATTTCTCATGACTTATGATAGTTTAAGTCCTTTAACCAGTATTTTTACATCTTATTAATCATACTAACTTCTTAAGGTAATCATATGACAAGTTCATAATTGTTCTTCATAAGTTCATAACTTATTTATGTTTGAATTACTTATTCATGACTTATACGACTTAAGTCCCTTGATTATCCAATTCTTATGATTTCTTAACCTACATGACCATTAATCCACATTTCTCTTATCAATCTACAATGGTAGAGATGGAAGACTAATGGCATAGGATCATTTACCTTTGATGAACTAACTCTTCTTCTTTTTTTCTAACAATGGAAATTTAGCTTATATGTGCTTATTCTCTCTAACACTTAAGTTGGAAGTTGTTAGATGAAATTGAATAAGCAAATAATGAAATCCTATGCTTGCTATTTATAGGACTTCTAATGTTAGGGTATTACGGACAAAAGCCAAATCCACCTCCTTAACAAACCTCCTTACTATTCATTCCTTAATCCCTAAGTACACTTGCTCCCTACACAAAATGCTTGGCCACCACATAAAGTTCTTGGTCAACACTTAATTATCTTGGTCACCAAGATCACCCATGGGTTGCCCCATGGATCACCTTAACCCATTGGATCATTTCTTTGGGCTTAGGTTTAATTAGTTTAGCTTAAGCTTTGGGCTTGCATTAAATTATTTTGGGCTTCACATTAACAAACATTTGGGTTTGCACATTAATTCTTTTAGACTTTACAATTGCTAAACAATCCTACTAGTCCATTTCATTTGGCTTTAAGCCTTATTACATATTCTATACGTATAATTCTCATGTTCTAACTCGTATACTAATTCATAATATACGATATACCATCATTCATACATACTTATATAATACTTCGTATCATACTCGTATACCATACCTCGTACAATACATACGTATCATACGATCATTACATTAACTCTTAACGCTTGATTTTTCTAACGTTCTCAAATTAAGTCCGCATGCAAAATATTACGTTTTCCATACTTGAATTATTATTACATAATCTATCTCACCTCGATATTCTAACGCTACATATTTCTCGAAAGTTCAAAAATAATTCCAGAGGGAAAATCGATGAATAGTGTTTTTTAAAAAATTTCTCGGAAAGCTTTTATTTTCGTCTTGGAAATTCAAACACTTTAATTCCTTCATCTAGTTAAAATACTACGACTTTTCGACGTTTCTAGGTTATAGAATGACATTCATCTTACTAACACATAATAATAACAAATAATATAATTTTATTCATTATTTAATTAAATCAAATTATTTTACATAAGATCCGAATTTCTCGATCGTTATATGTAAGACCCCAACTTTTATGAATAAAGATGAATTTTCTATAAATATTATTTTTTAATATTAAGGAGTGAATTTGATATAATGTTATAGTTGTGAGTAATAATTATAAATTTTGCAAAGTACGCAAGTTGTTATATTATATTTGATTGGTCGGAGAATATTCGTTTTAACAGGAAATATTCGTACAACGACACAATCATTGGTGGACCCCACAACAGAATTATTGTCGAAATGAGAAAATGACAGAAATATCTTTTTATGAAAACAACGACGGAAGTTTTACCATTAACTGTTGAACTGCCCGGTGGTAAAAGTACAGTAATACGCGTGGTTGCATAGTAGCACACGGTATTGATTATTGTTGCTTACGTGAGAAGTCACTTAGTTTTGTTCAATTATTGCTACATTAATTACTGCATAGTATCTCACGTTATTTGATTCAATTATTGTCGATATTTTATATATTATTAAATCAATAATTGAGATGATACAGTTATTCACATTATTATTTGCAATATTGACGACGTCTAGAAAGTTCTATCAAGGAGAGGTTTGGTCACCTAATTACGCGCCAATAGGGAGAAATCCTTATTGAAAAGCCCTCTCTTTCTAGGGAATGATCTGATTGTTAAATATTGCGAATAATAATAATGATGAATAAATGTTGTTAAAAATATTGAAAGGATTTTTTATGAAGTATTTGATGTAAATTTTGCTTATTTTATGGACCCCCATTTACCTATTTTTCAAAATAATCGGTAGAAAATTATTCAGTATATATATTATATGGGATCCACCTGTGATAGTGAAATGTTGGTGGAGGGAACATGTGGGGCCCACGTTGGAAGAAAATGAATTTATGGCGGGGGGGGGGGGGGAAGAATCTGAAAATGCTTCACGGGTGGGGAGGTTTTCTTAAATATAACATGTGTTTATATATATATATATATATATATATATATATATATATATATATATAGTATAAAATTTTATTTTATTTGGTCATTTGAAAAATCTGGCATCTGTAAGTTGCAAACGCAGTCTGTGAAACTTTTGTCACTGTTGGTCCGTGAAATATTTCTAAATAGTATCCTTTCCATTCTCCTATAAATATGATGCTTAGTTAGAATTGAAAATCACACCAGAATCAGAGAATTCTTCTTTTATAATATTGAGCGTATTTCTTTAGAGTTTAAGGAAGCTTTGAGCGTAGAAAACAGTATAAGTTTTCTTCAAGAATATCTCCGCTCTACCAGTCGGAATACTCTTCTTTTTAAGGTAAGGGATATTTTTTTTTCCAGTATTCATATGAAATAATATTTTCTTCCATACTCTGTAGTATGCAAGTAATATTATTTCGTTTCAGATTTCGAATTCTACACTCATTTTATTAAAGTTTTGGCTTCTATACTACATGAAATTAGTAGAATATCCTTGATATTTGCGCTTCATCCAATATCTTTTTATGAAAATATTATTCTGAGCATTCTTGATAAGTTTTAACTTTTTAATGCCGGAGTACTTTTCATGGGGTTACTATTTCCAAAGTACTATTTACGGGATACTATTCACTTAATTACTATTCACCCGGGGTACTATTCATGACAAAAATTTATTTCTTTTCAGTCCAAATCATTTTTGATACAATATTATTATTGAATTTTACTCCACAAAACAGTATCATCATGTTGATAATTTAGACATTTTTGAATTCTGGATAAATTAAATTATAAATATTTTAAAATTTATCATTTGCTTTCTTTTAACTGAATTCTTATATCATTGTCATCATCCTCATGTTTATATTATGTTGAAAGTCATCTGTGGCCGTAGTGTATAGATGGACTTGGTATGATTATGACAAGGGATTATTCGGTATAATCATGACCGTAATGTTTCAAATAATGTGGTAAAAGTCCTTATTGGCCCGTAGTGCATTGATGGACAGTGGTTGGCATGATCATGACCATTGATAAAAACATAAATATCCTTAGCCCGTAGTGCATGGATGATTTATGGTCGTGATACTAATGAATATCATTGGCCGTAGTGCAGGGGTGATTCGATGATGTGGATTATTTATTAAGCTAAGTCTCAGCGACAAAATTGATGATAAATATTTTAAATCATAGAAGATAGTAGATATCATGTTCTACTTGACTTTTATAATGGATTGCTTGTTCCGCTGCAGTTAAACTTGATGTTTATTATATTTTATCAGTTTAACACTGTTGAAGGCTAACGATAATTTATTCTGCATTATCTTAGTAATAATATTTCTTACTGGGATTGTTGAGCTCACCCTTTGCTTTCATTGTTCTCTTTAGAAAATGATAATATAATTGGGACTATTCGGGGAACGGAGTGACGGTCCAGATGTTTGCATTAGTAGTCTTCACTATTCTGTGAAATAGTGTGATAATAAATATATTGAGGACTTATTTTGAGTTTTAATACTGTCTAGAAGACAATATTTGTATTAAAACTCACTGCTCATGTTGTATATTTAAGTTTGTATTTGTATTCTGTATCATATATTTGGCGACTCAAAATGGGTGATATATACCTATTTTGGGGGGCGTCACAGTTGGTATCAAAGCTTAGGGATATGATCCCTGGCTGAGACGTGAGACAAGAACTAGGAGGGGAGAGATGGGGAATTCCTTCGCTAGTATGACCTACCTAAGTTTATTTGGTATTTAATTGGTCGGTCAGAATATAAGGATAATATGTGGTGTGTCAATTAACCCTTATTTTGTGGCAGTATTTGAAAATGACATCCGAGAATGTTGAGAATAACAATGGAGCATAGGAATTCGTTGAGTTACTACAGATCAATACCCAGGATAATGTGCAACAGGAAGGCAATAATCCTGAGGAAAATAACAACACTGACCAAATGATAAACGATGGGATGTTCAGAGGTTTTATGCAATTCATGCAATATTAGGCGAGAGAAACTGCTGTTCAAAATGCAGGTGGAAACATTGGCAACTCTCGAACGATCACCGCTAAACAGTTCAAGGAGCTGGGACCACCGGAGTTTATTGGAGAGCCAAAACCACTTAAGGCGGAGACGTGGATAAAGCAGATCACCAAGATATTTGATGTCTTGGGATGCTCCGAGGAGCAAAAGGTTCCCTTTGCCACCTTTATGTTACGAGGAGAGGCAGATTATTGGTGGGAATCAGTAAAACGTACTCAACCTGCCGCACTAAAGATGTCTTTGGAGAAGTTCTAAGAACTATTCAACGAGAAGTACTTTCCCGAAAGTATTCGTCACATGAAGGAGGTAGAGTTCATCAAGCTGGATCAGAACAATATGATTGTGTCACAGTACGAAGCTAAGTTTGCCGAGTTGTCCCGGTTTGTGTCCCACTTGGTTGATAATGAGAAGAGAATAATGCGGATGTTTCTAAGAGATTTGAAACCCGAGATACGTCAATATCTAATTTCTCACAAACTGTGTTTGTATTCAGATGTTGTAAATAGGGCTCAGTTATTGGAGTGCGATAACGAGTCAACCCAACCAAGAGAGAGCAGCCGACAAATTGATAATACCAGTGGTAGTAGTCATCGAAGTGGCGACAACAAACGTGGAGGAAATCAACATGCCAGAAATGGTAACCACTTCGGTGGTAATCATGGCCAAGATAATAAAAGTGGACATTTCAAGAAGAGGAGATTCAACATTGATGAAAAGACGACAACACCAACACCCATAGATAAGGAAGGAGAACGACCACCTATCATATGCTTCAAATACTGAGGGGAGGGACACATCAGTCCAAACTATGCGCAGCAGTCCAAAACGTGTTATAATTATGGAAGAAAAGGTCACCTAGCTAGATTTTGTCGTACAGGAAAGTCAAGTCAAAACCAGTAGTTCAAGGGAGAGCGTTTGTTGTGACCTCCCAGAAAGCAAGGAACCCGAATGAGGTTATCACGGGTAAGCTAATCATAAACTCTAGCGAAGTCTATACCTTATTTGATACCGGTTCTACCCATTCTTTTATTTCTCCTACTTGCGCTCAACGTTTAAATTTGACTTCGGAGAAATTAGACTTTGACTTATCTGTTGAAACTCCGTTGGGAGAAACCTTCATTACATCCACTATTTATAAGTCTTGTTTGGTTCACATTGGTACCCTCACATTACATGTCGATCTTATTTCATTGAAAATATTTGCATTTGACGTAATTCTAGGGATTGATTGGTTAACTTCTCATCATGCAAAAATTGATTATTTTCTTAAAGTTGTTAGCTTTCATATTCCTAACCAACCTGTTATGCGAATTCAAGCAACCAAACCATTAAAATCAATCACTGTCATCTCAAGCCATAAAGCTATTCGTTTATTGAAAAATGGATGTCAAGCTTTCTTAGCCCATGTCACAGATTTGTATGGGGAGAAAGTGGAGATCTATATGGATCATAAAAGCCTTAAATATTTCTTCACTCAAAAGGAACTGAACATGCGGCAATGACGTTGGCTTAAGTTGTTGAATGATTATGATCATACAATTCAATACCATCCGGGAAAAGCAAACGTGGTAGCTGATGCATTGAGTAGAAGATCATATGCAGGTACGAGTGCGTTATTATCAACGCAAAGGCCCATTTTATATGACTTGTTAAAGATGGAGATAGAGTTAAAATCTTCAAGGACCCACATGATGATGGCAAACATACGAGTAGAACCGACTTTAATCGATAAAGTTAAAGCTGCTCAAGCTACAGACCTAGAGCTGATGCGTATAAAGAGGAAAGTACAAGAAGGTTTTATCTCGGAAGCAAGAATCGATGAAGAAGGAATACTTAGAGTCAACTCCAGACTTTGTGTTCTTAACGACCTTGATTTAAAGTATAAAATCATGATGGAGGCGCACAACACACCGTTTGCAATCCATTCTGGGAGTACCAAAATGTATCGTGATCTTCGACATACATTTTGGTGTAGCAATATGAAGAGAGAGATCACAGAGTTTATCTCAAGGTGTTTAACTTTTCAACGTGTTAAGGCAGAGCATCAAGTGCCAAAAGGTCCATTACAACCACTTGAAATTCTAGAATGGAAGTGGGAGCACATTATCATGGGTTTTGTTACTGGTCTTCCCAAGGTTTCTCAAGGCATAGATGCAATTTGGGTCATTGTTGATAGATTGACCAAGTCTGCTCATTTATTACCTATACGAGAAACTTATTCACTTGAACGTCTTGCTCGTATATACACAAATGAGATTGTAAGACTGTATGCTATGCTAGTATCCATTGTTTCTGATCGAGACCTAAGATTCACTTCACGATTTTGGGCTAGTTTACAAAAAGCTATGGGCACGGATTTACGATTTAGTTCGGCATATCATCCTCAAACGGACGGACAGTCGGAGAGGACTATTCAAACTCTTGAGGATTTATTAAGACTCTGTGTCCTTGACTTCAAAGGAAGGTGTGTGAAGCAACATTGTTGGGACCGAAATTGGTATGCGTGACTACGAAAAAGATTCAAATGATTCGGCAACGTATAAAAACCTCACAAGATCGACAAAAAAGTTATACTGATCTTCATTAAAAGAACGTAGAATTCAATATTAGAGAACATGTGTTGTTACGTGTTGCTCTATGGAAAGAAGTTACGAGATTTGGAAAGAGGGAAAAACTCAATCCTTGATTCATTTGCCCATTTAAAATCCTTGACCGAGTAGGAAATATGGCCTATAGACTCGCTTTACCGCCAAGTATGTCTCGTGTTTATAATATTTTTCACATATCCATATTACGTAAATATGTGGAAGACCTGAACCACATTATTGAGTTAGAACCGAACGAAATAACGAAAGATTTAACGTATGAAGAGGTTCCTGTTAAAATCTTGGATAAGAAAGAACATATTCTACGCTCCAAGGTAATACCTCAAGTTAAAGTTTTGTAGAGAAACCACGATGTTGAGAAAATGACTTAGGAGTTAGAATCTGAAATGAGATCAATGTATCCTCACCTCTTCGTCATACCAGGTATGTACCCTAATTTTGAGGGCGAAATTTCATAAGAAGGGGAGGTTGTAAGACCCCAACTTTTATGAATAAAGATGAATTTTCTATAAATATTATTTTTTAATATTAAGGAGTGAATTTGATATAATGTTATAGTTGTGAGTAATATTTATAAATTTTGCAAAGTACGCAAGTTGTTATATTATATTCGATTGGTCGGAGAATATTCATTTTAAAGGGAATATTCGTACGACGACACAATCATTGGTGGACCTCACAACGGAATTATTGTCAGAATGAGAAAACGACAGAAATATCTTTTTATGAAAATAACGGCAGAAGTTTTACCGTTAACTGTTGAACTACCCAGTGGTAAAAGTACAGTAATATGCGTAGTTGCATAGTAACACACAGTATTGATTATTGATGCTTACGTGAGAAGTCACTCAATTTTGTTCAATTATTGCTACAGTAATTACTGCATAGTATCTCACGTTATTTGATTCAATTATTGTCGATATTTTATATATTATCAAATCAATAATTGAGATGATACAGTTATTCACATTATTATTTGCAATATTGACGATGTCTAGAAAGTTCTGTCAAGGAGAGGTTTGGTCACCTAATTGCGCGCCAATAGGGAGAAATTCTTATTGGAAAGCCCCCTTTTTTCTGGGAATGATCTGGTTGGTAAATATTACGAATAATAATAATGATGAATAAATATTGTTAAAAATATTGAAAGGATTTTTTATGAAGTATTTGATGTAAATTTTGCTTATTTTATGGACCCCCATTTACCTATTTTTTAAAATAATCGGTAGAAAATTATTCAGTTTATATATTATATGGGATCCACCTGTAATGGTGATATGTTGGTGGAGGGAACATGTGGGGTCCATGTTGGAAGAAAATGAATTTGTGGGGGGGCGGGGGGGGGGGGGGGGGGGAAGAATCTGAAAATGCTTCACGGGTGGGGAGGTTTTCTTAAATATAACATGTGTTTATATAAACTTTTGTTTTATTTGATCATTTGAAAAATCTGGCATCTGTAAGTTGCAAACGTAGCCCGTGAAACTTTTGCCACTGTTGGTCCGTGAAATATTTCTAAATAGTATCATTTCCATTCTCCTATAAATAAGATGCTTAGTTAGAATTGAAAATCACACCAGAATCAGATAATTCTTCTTCTATAATATTGAGCGTATTTCTTTAGAGTTTAAGGAAGCTTTGAGCGTAGAAAACAGTATAAGTTTTCTTCAAGAATATCCCCGCCCTACCAGTCAGAATACTCTTCTTTTTAAGGTAAGGGATATTATTTTTTTTCAGTATTCATATGAAATAATATTTTCTTCCATACTCTGTAGTATGCAAGTAATATTATTTCGTTTCAGATTTCGAATTCTACACTTATTTTGTTAAAGTTTTGGCTTCTATACTCCATGAAATTAGTAGAATATCCTTGATATTTGAGCTTCATCCAGTATCTTTTCATGGAAATATTATTCTGAGCATTCTTGATAAGTTTTAACTTTTTAATGCCGGAGTACTATTCACAAGATTACTATTCCTGAAGTACTATTCACGAGATACTATTCACTCGGTTACTATTCACCCGGGGTACTATTCATGACAAAAATTTATTTTTTTTCATTCCAAATCATTTTTGATACAATATTATTCTTGAATTTTACTCCACAAAGCAGTATCACCATGTTGACAATTTGGACGTTTTGAATTCTGGATAAATTAAATTATAAATCTTTAAAAATTTATCCTTTGCTTTCTTTTAATTGAATTCTTATATCATTGTCATCATCCTCATGCTTATATTATGTTGAAAGTCATCTGTGGCCGTAGTGCATAGATGGACTTGGTATGATTATGACCAGGGATTATTCGGTATAATCATGACCGCAATGTTACAAATAATGTGGTAAAAGTCCTCATTGGCCCGCAGTGCATTGATAGACAGTGGTTGGCATGATCATGACCATTGATGAAAACATGAATATCCTTTGCCAGTAGTGCATGGATAATTTGTGGTCGTGATACTAATAAATATTCTTGGCCGTAGTGCAGGGGAGATTCGATGATGTGGATTATTTATTACGCTGAGTCTCAGCGATAAAATTGATGATAAACATTTTAAATCATAGAAGATAGTAGAAATCATGTTCTACTTGACTCTTCTAATGGATTGCTTGTTTCGCTGCAGTTAAATTTGATGTTTATTATATTTTATCAGTTTAACACTGTTGAAGGCTAACGATAATTTATTTTGCATTATCTTAGTCATAATATTTCTTACTGGGCTAGTTGAGCTCACCCTTTGCTTTCATTGTTCTCTTCAGGAAATGAGAATCTAGCTGGGACTAGTTAGGGAACGGAGTGACGGTCCAGATATTTGCATTAGTAGTCCTCATTATTCTATGAAATAGTGTGATAATAAATATATTGAGGACTTATTTTGAGTTTTAATACTGTCTAGAAGATAATATTTGTATTAAAACTCACAGCTCATGTTGTATATTTAAGTTTGTATTTGTATTCTGTACCATGTATTTGGCGACTCAGAATGGGTGATGTATACGTATTTTGGGGGCGTCACATTACATTACTTCTTAGGGTTCGCATTCTTACAATCTAAGTTTACGCGACCAACTTTCTTTACCGCTTTACGTCTTCATGACATACGGAGAAGTTTTACTCATACGATCATCATCTTTGATGATTTACATTCTTATCTTCTTCTTATAATTTTCTAGGACTTAACACATATCATGTCTATACTAGTAGTCCATATGATACTCTGAGTGGTTTCCTACAAACAACCAACAAACAAGTTCCCGTTTTGTTTACACTGTCTTTTATAGTGAGTTAGATCGGTTCCCAGTTTCGTATATACCTCCACTCTCTGAAGGAAATATTTAGCTCAGCTCCCATATGTCAACCATCAAAGATTATGATTGTACCACAACCTAAACTTTATCTTAACTTATTCAAACCATTAAAACTATAATGTTCGTTAAGTTGATTTCTTATTCCTTATGGCTTTCTGGCAACTAAATGCCATACCTCAGGATTTATTCTTATTGTCTAAGTCATACAGTCTTTTGTATACTCAGAACAATCATTCAATGTCAATACTATGCGTACATAGCGTCAAACATTTTACATTACCTTTTTCATATCTTATAACTCCTGGTTCATTCGACTCGGAACGTTGTCCAAGTTCTTATTACTAACTCGGCTCTTAACGTTATACGTCATTGTCTTCAATATTTTACGGTCAAACCATACACGGCGGCGTGTAGGTTCTACCCGTTTAATATTGGCATCCATTCAACCCTATATTGGCTAAAGTGTTTAACGCTTACTTCATTCTAACATTCTCTATCCGACTTACCCTCAGACTTTCATTAATCTTGTTACCGTTCACTACGGCTTTCTGGATAATTCATATCTTACTTACTACTTTTGTCAACGTCTAAGTCGTACAACCAATGTATACTTAGAACGTTCATTTGACACGAATACGATTCACGAGAATCGTTTACATATTCTGCGTTCACCTTGCTCGTCTTTTAATCTCTCATTTATTATTCATTACATGAACCCCACGTTCATTATTTTTTCTTAATGTTGAAGCCATACTGTTTGTTGTATGCTAAGACCGAGCGTTCATTGCAACAGCGTTGCATTCATAGCGTCTATATGCTTTACACTTAACTCTCATTATGACATCATAACATCGAAATGTTATACATCATCCTCGTCACTCAACGTCTAAGGAATCACAATCATAGCAATCCCACACGTTCGTTTTATCGTGACTATGGTCCTCGGATGTCGGTTACGTAATCTAACGTTTACATTCTTTGTCTTTTAATCTCATTTAATCTTTCCGTTCAACCTTTACTAAAGGTTTAAATCACTTTTTTAAGTGTTACATTACGTGAACTACATGTTCATTATCTTCCAGTACATTTCCCCCATGAGTTGAGCAATTAAAAGCTCCTTACTGGGCTTCACCTTGCACTGGCGCTGCGACGCCGGTTCCTTCCCTTCCTCTCGCGCTGCAGCGCCACTAAGCAGTACCTAATTTATGACGCGCCCAAAATAGGTATACATCATCAATTCTGAGTCGCCAAATACATGGTATATAACTCAAATACAAACTTAATTTATACAATTGTTAAGTCTCGTGTAGAATACGACAAAACATAAGCTGTGAGTTTTAATACAAATATTATCTCCTAGACAATATCCAAACTCAAATTCAATCTCATCACAATTATTATCACACTATTTTACAGAATAGTGAGGACTATTAAAATAACCATCTGGACCGTCAATCCATTCTCCGACTAGTCCCAGCTATATTCTCAATTCCTGAAGAGAACAATGAAAGAAAAGGGTAAGCTCAACTAGCCCAGTAAAGAATATTATGACTAAGATAATGCAGAATAAATTATCGTTAGCCTTCAACAGTATAACAACTGGTAAAATACAATAGACAACAAGTTTTAAATCAACAACAGCAGCGAAAATAAGAATCCATTAGAAGAGTCAAGTAGAGCATGATATCTACTATTTTCTATGATTTAAAAGTTTATCATCAATTTTATCGCTGAGACTCAACTTAATAAATAATCCACATCATCGAATCACCCCTGCACCCTTGGCCGAAGAGAACGCATGATCATGATCATACCAATAACTGTCGCTAAGACTCCGCTTAATAAATAATCCACATCACTTGTAACATTGCATGTCATGATTATACCGAATAATCCCTAGTCATAATCATACCAATTAACAGTTCATCTATGCATTATGGGTCAAAGATGACTTTCATCACAATATAAGCATGATGATGATGACAATAATATAATAATTCAATTAAATGAAATCAAGGATAAATATCAAAGACTTTAAATTTATCAAGAGTTTAAAATGTCTAAATTGTCAACACGATACTGCTTTGTGGAGTAAAATTCAAGAATAATATTTTATCAAAAATAATTTGGACAGAAAATAAATCAATTTTTATGATGAATAGTACCCCGGGTGAATAGTACCCGAGTGAATAGTATCTCGTGTATAGTACTTCGTGAATAGTACCCGTACGTATGAATAGTGCCATACGTATGAATAGTGTCGTATACATGAATAGTATCCATGAATAGTACTCCGCCATGAAAAGTTTAAAAATGAACAATAATGTTTAGAAAAATATTCTTGTGAAACGATACTGGATGAAGCACAAATTTCAAGGATATTCTACTAATTTCAAAGAGTATAGAAGCCATACTTTAACAAAATGAGTTTAGAATTCAGAATCTGAAATGAAATAATATTACTTACATACTATAGAGTATGGAAGAAAATATTATTTTTTATGAATATTGCACAAAAATAACATCCCTTACGATTGTTGAACGAAAATAATATTCCTTACGAATATTGAATGAAGATAATATTTTCTCCGAATATTGAATGAAAATAATATTCCTTATGAATATTGAACGAAAATAAAATTTCTTACGAATATGAAAAATAATATCGTAAGTGAATATGAAATAAATAATACCCCTTACCTCAAAAAGAGAGCAATTTCAGCTGGTATTGTAACAATCGAGAAATTTATAATTTAATTTAAATATTTATTAAATTAAATAAATATTTTAAATAATTTATTTATTGAGAAAAATAAATAATTGACGAATTGTGGTGAATTAATTTAGCAACTAAATTGATAAATGTTAATTAAATTGAATAATGATAATTTTATTTAAAAGATTTAATTTAAGAAAAAAATTAAATTAAATCATTTGCTTAATATTTAAGAAAATAATTAAATTATATGAATTGTTTAATATAAATGGAAAATAAGTAAATTAAATAAAGTAATGTTTAAATTTAATTTATTAATTAAATTAGATATATGTAATTATTTATTAATTAGAAGCATAATTATAATAAGATTATAATTACAATTATAAGTTATTTCAATTAACTAAAGGTGTGACACATGAAACTATATAATAAAATATTATTAAAATAAACTACTGCGGTGAAATTGTTGTGTAACCAAACGTAGCCTTATGGCTTTTGGTTTATTTTAACTTACGCGAGCCTTTTTGGTCTTTTACCGGTCGAACGTGGGAGTCAGTATATGTGGGTTACGCGTCTTATTTTTTCCTAAGGCTTGATAACATAGAAATACAGAGAAGAAGGAAACACCTAGTATTGAGAGTGAGAAATTGAGAGAGTAATCTCTGTGATTTTGCCAAGAGGAAGGAGAGATTCACCATCCTGTGCTAGCATATAATCAAGAGGATTAAGGTATAATTCATTCCTAAGTTTCCAAGTTTTAGTTTTTTATTTAAGTTATCTGTAAATTGATTTTTGTGGATTTGTTGTTCAAACGTTGATTATATGATGTGGGTTATATTGTAGAATCTATTGTCATCATATGTGTGTATTATTTGATTCCCAAATACATGAAATTTGGGTTTATATGGAGAAAATTAAAATAACAGTGTTTTTGTTTGAAAAGGGCTTTAGAAAGTACAAAAGTTGATGATCAATACTTGTTATAATCTGAAATTTGATGTTGGATTGTTTTAGTATGCTAAGAAACGAAAACAGCGAAGCTTAAATCATGTCAATTGATTAAGAAACAAAGTCGTGGCGATCGAACTCGCTAAAAGTGTCAAAATTGAAGAAAATTAGAAAATTGTGGTTTTGATTCTTCAAATTGTGTATATGTGATGTTTATGTAGATAGAATGGTGTATAGCATGCTTAACTATATTATTACAGAGTTTTAGATGTTTAGGTTTCATGAATTTTTGTGAAATTGAGATTTTTGGCCTAAGAACAGAGTCTATTTTTGTTACTGTAAAATTGGTTCTGGTGTCTAGCGCGGGCGCGCTGCCTCTGGGCGCGGGCGCGTAGGATTCAAAGGGAATTATTGCGCGGCCACACCATTGGTCAGTCAGACCCAGTGTTGAGCTGCTAACAGCATAACTTTGGAATTGCTAACCTAACTTATTTTAATGACCCTAAAACATGTTATAAGACATAACAACATGTTGTCATCACAACGTTGAAATTATAAATTGTGACCTATTAAGTTGTGAGAGTTTGGAATGTGAGGTCATGAGAATTGGAATTATTTTGCAATCACCATGTCGTATACTATGATATAATTGAGAATTTAGTTTCGTGTTACGTGAGTGAGTAGGATAATCAAGTCTTAAGTTAAGGATTATAGACTTGATTAAAAAATGAAAACTAAACTAATGAAATGGATGTTAATGTAACTAATTGTTTTTGCGATTTCAATAATATATGTTAGGTAATTGGCGAATATTATTACTTGTGTAGCTTACATACAAGGCAAGTTTCTTATCCTAAACTTTTATTGAGCAAGTTTCCTAAATTCATTCTCTTTTTAATGAATGTGAGTTCCATAATTCCGTTATTTTGTTATTATCAAGCAAGCTTTCTAGTTCTAAATTATCATTATGCAAATCCTATAATACAGTTGAGCAAGCCTATTGATTCTACCCTGTGTATGATTATACAAATTCTTGTAATCTAATTCGTTGCATCGAGCAAGTTTCACTTTCCTTAATATTATTCGAAGCATATATTGTTTTAAAACATCGATTCAAAGAAGATTGTTCTAACTCTGTTGAATATAGTACTTTGCATGTATATCATGTTTGTTCAATTCTATATTGTTATATTAAGCCTTCAAGTAGTAAACAAACTCTTATTGATTGAATTAGTCTATTATGGAATAGTGTTCTAAAATTCTAGAACCACTGATAAGCTAGTTCCAAACAAAAGTTTCTTTAGTGCGGGAATTCTAAATCCAAACTGAGACGAACAACCCTTACATAGGAGATTTTGTACGTGTAACGTTTCGATATTTGTGCACAATACATGGTACAAAGGGCTGATCCCCCTTAGTACGTTAAGCAGGGTCTGTATAGTCTAATTGACTGTTAAGGTTGGGGTAGTAATACCTAATCACCGTGGACATAGTTCGTGGTCTTAAGACCATCAATCGTTAAAGTTCTAACTTGTTTTCTATTTTTGATTCATAGAACAAGTTTATTATTGTTCAGCATTCGTTGTTCATTCTCATGTTGTTATCAGTACTTCTTTTATATCAGTGAGCAATTGTTTATTCACCCTTGCAATTAACACTGCAGCTAAAGTTGAAAGAGTCGATGAGCCATCTACTAGCAAAGGAAAGAGCAAGATGTCCAAGTGTTAAAGAATTAGTAGAATTTATTTGAATGCATTATGTTACAAGACTTGTTTTCTTTTATGATGTATTTCACAAACTTATGTAATAATTTAAGGTTAGATTACCTGAGATTGTTTATGAGATGATGTAACCCTTTAATGAGAAAGATTATTGTTTAAGTTATTTAAGGTATTTATCCTTTATTATGGGTAGTTAGATGTAATTATTGTGATAGTGTGCACCAAATTCTGTGGGAATGAAGTACCCAGATTTGGGGGTGTCACAGGTATAGCGGATATATTCTTGAAGAAAACTTTCACTATTTTCTTCACTCAAAGCTTCCTTAAACTCTAAAAGAAATATGTTCAATATTATAAAAGAAGAATTCTCTGATTCTGGTGTGATTTTCTTTTCTAAACTGAGCATCCTATTTATAGGAGAATGGAAGGATACTATTTAGAAAATAATCACGGGTGGACAGTGGGGAAAAATCATGGGACGAATTCGGCGAAAAAAATTGATTCTCTGATTTTTTACTATTCATTACTCTGCAATAAAATATTCTAATAAAATAAAAACTTTAAATAAAATATAATATATTCTATTTATAATCTAATAAGACAAAACTTATATAATATATATATTACCTAGAACATATGCCACACTCACGGGCACATTCACACACCCACCACATATATATAAACACACACACACATATGTCATATATATATATATATATATATATATATATATATATAACACATTCACACACACATACACATCACACACATCACTTTTTACTTTCCCACCCACATTTCACTTTCACACACATCACACTCACACACATCATACTCACACACAAATATACTATATATATATATATATATATATATATATATATATATATATATATATATATATATGTCTATTGAATAATTTTTTACCGATTATTTTGAAAAATGAGCAAGTGGGATGTGAGACCCCAGATTTTATGAATAAATATTTAATTTTCTCGAAATAATTATGGTGTGGATTTGATATAATATTATAGTTGTGGGTATTATTTATAAATTTTGCAAAGTACGCAAGTTGTTATATAATATTCGATTGGTCGGGGAATATTCGTTTTAACAGGGAATATTCATACAACGACACAATCATTGGTGGACCCCACAACGGAATTATTGTCGGATTGAGAAAACGATAAAAATATTTTATTAAAAATAACGGCAGAAATTTTACCATTGTTACTGTTGAACTACTCGGTAGTAAAAGTACAGTAATACGTGTGGTTGCATAGTAGCATACGGTATTGATTATTAATGCTTATGTGAGAAGTCACTCAGTTTGATTCAATTATTGTCAGTTAATAATATGAATTATTTAGCGATAATGACGTTTTGTTTTATTCGTATTATTAACGTAATAAAACAGAAACATCTTTTTATATAAAACAGAATACTTTATTAAAGTTATTCTATAAATAGAATATATTATATTTTATTTAAAAGATTTTTCTTTAAATATGGACCGTTAGATTAAAGTAATCAATCTGGACCGTTCATGGATTAGTTACTATGCATTCTATTTTTCTATAAATAGCAGCTCATTCCTTCATTATTTCTTACGAATTCACTGAACTCTAGAGAGAGAAACTATAGAGAGAAACTATAGAGAGAAAGAAGAAGAGTATTCTGCTACTTAACTACTTCTTTATTTCAGCTATTCTTTAAAACGGTAAGGGGTGTTATTCTTTCTTATTCATGAAGAGAACTGTTGTTATTCCATTTCTTATTATTCTGTTGGAATAACCTGTATACGTGGTCTACCCTATACTTGGTGACATTCTTCTATTATTCTGTTGGAACATCCTGTCTGTGTGTTTTACACCGGACCTGGTTCCGTTTTTATTATTATTCTGTTGGAACATCCTGTCTGTGTGTTTTACACCGGACCTGGTTCCGTCTTGTTATTATTCTGTCGGAATATCCTGTCTGTGTGTTTTACACCGGACCTGGTTCCATTATTTATTATACTGTTCTTTATTATTCTGTCGGAATATCTTGTCTGTGCGTTTACGCCGGACCTGGTTCCATTATTTATTATTCTGTCGGAATATCCTGTCTGTGCGTTTACGCCGGACCTGGTTCCATTATTTATTATTCTGTTGGAATAACCTGTCTGTGCGGTCTATCGCATGCATGGTGATTTCTTTTGTTATTCCATTCTTTATTATACTCAGTTGGTTAAGTTTTGACTTCTATACTCCATGAAATTTGTGGAATATCCTTGACATTTGCGCTTCATCTAGTATCTATTCATAAAAATATTCTCCTGATCATTCTTGAATTTTACTCCACAAAGTAGTATCATGTTGACAAATTGGATGTTGTTAATTCTTGGATAAATTAATTCTTGAACTTATTTTATTGAATTCTTATATCATTGTCATCATCCTCATGTTTATATTCTGTTGAAAGTCATCTGTGGCCTGTAGTGCATAGATGGACTTGGTATGATTATGACCAGGGATTATTCGGTGTAATCATGACCGTAATGTTACAAATGATGTGGTAAAAGTCCTCATTGGCCCGTAGTGCATTGATGGACAGTTGTTGGCATGATCATGACCATTAATGAATATACGAATATCCTTGGCCGTAGTGCAGGGGTGATTCGATGATGTGGATTATTTTATTAAGCTGAGTCTCAGCGATCACAATGTTAAATTTTTTTTTTAAATCATAAAAGATAGTAGAGTTTATTTTCTACTTGACTCTTTTAATGGATTGCTTTTTCCGCTGCAGTTAAACTTGATGTCTATTATATTTTATCAGTTTAACATTGTTGAAGGCTAATGATAATTTATTCTGCATTATCTTAGTCATAATATTTCTTACTGGGCTAGTTGAGCTCACCCTTTCTTTCACTGTTCTCTTCAGGAAATGAGAACGTAGCTGGGGCAAGTCGGGGAACGGAGTGATGGTCCGAATGATAGTATTAGTTAGTAGTCCTCACTATTCTATATAATGGTGTGTTAATAAATGTAATGAGGACTCCTTTTGAGTATGAATACTCTCTAGAAGATAATATTTGTATTCAAACTCACAGTTTATGTTTTGTCGTATTGTACACGACAGTTGTATTAGTAAGTTGTATTTGTATTCTGTACTATGTATCTGACGACCCAAGATGGGTGATGTATACCTAATTTTGGGGGCGTCACATGTGAGTCCATATAATAAGCTAAATTTATAACAAATACTTCATAAAAAATTTCCTCAATATTTTTAACAATATTTATTCATCATTATTATAACTCGCAATATTAACAACCTGATCGTTCCCAGGAAAGAGGGGACTTTCCGATAAGGATTTCTCCCTTTTGGCGCTCAATTAGGTGACCAAACCCCTTTCATCAACAGAACTTTCTAGACATTGTTAATTATACAAATAATAATATGAATAACTTATTATCTCAATTATTAATTTAATAATATAAAATATTATGACAATAATTGAATCAAATAACGTGAGATATTATGCAGCAATTACAGCAGCAATAATTAAATAAAACTAAGTGACTTCTCACGTAAGCATCAATAATCAATAACGTGTGCTACTATGCAATCACGCGTATTACTGTACATTTATCACCAGGTAATTCAACAGTTAACGGTAAAACTTTTACCGTTATTTTTATAAAAAGATATTTTTATCATTTTCTAACTCCGACAGTAATTTCATTGTGGGGTCCACCAATGATTGTGCCGTCGTTCGAATATTTCCCGACAAAAAGAATATTTTCCGACCAAACGAATATTTTATAACAACTTGCATACTTTATAAAATTTATAAATATTACCCACAACTATAATATTATATCAAATCCACACCTTAATACTAAAAAAAATATTTTGAGAAAATTAATCTTTATTCATAAAATTTGGGGTCTTACAACCTCCCCTTCATATGAAATTTCGTCCTCAAAATTGACGTACGTACCTTGTATGTCAAAGAGGTGAGGATACCTCGTCAGATTCTAACTCCTTGAGGTATAACCTTTGAGCGTAGAATATGTTTCTTCTTATCCAAGATTTTAACAGGTATCTCCTCATACGTTAAATCTTCTGCTATCTCGTTTAGTTCTAATTCAATAATGTGGTTCGGGTCGTCCACATATTTACGTAATATCGATATGTGAAAAACGTTATGAACACGCGACATACTTATGGATAAGGCGAGTCTAAAGGCCACAGTTCTTACTCGATCGAGGATTTTAAATGGACTAATAAATCGAAGGTTTGAGCTTTTCTCATATCGTCGATTCTCGCTTTTGGAATAATGACTTTAACTTTATTGATTAAAGTCGGTTCTAATCGTATGTTCGCTATCTTCACGTAGGTTCTTGGAGTCTTTAATTCTATCTCCATCCTTTGTAAGTCGTACGAAATGGGTCTTTGTGTTAACAATGTCGCACTCGTAACCGCATACGATCTTCTACTCAACGCGTCAGCTACTACGTTCACTTTTATATGATGGTATTGAATGGTTTGGTCGTAATCTTTAACCGCTCGAGCCAACGTCTTTGGTGCATGTTACGTTCATTTTAGGTGAAGAAATATTTGAGGTTTTAGAAATGGGTTTTGTACTGGGGTCAATACAAAATTTGATTTCACGCTCTGGGGTAGGCCAGGAAGTTCTTCGGGGTATACGTCAGGAAATTTATTAACAATAGAAATATCATTCAAAACTGTGACTCTCATCCAAGACTTGGATAACACGTCACATTGATACCTATCAACTTGCCACCGTTATTCATGGCGTCCCCTACGAAAAGTCTGGCTTCGGTGCATCCTACAGAAGGAAGTCACCAGTGAAAGGCTCAAGGCTCAAGGCTCTTTACTTATGGCTTGATATGACAGTGATTGACTTTAGTGGTTTGGTTGCTTGAATTCGCATAACAGGTTGGTTAGGAATATGAAAACTAACAACCTTATGAAATAATCAATTTTAGCATGATGAATAGTTAACCCATCGATTCCTAAAATCACATCAAAGGCAAGTATTTTCAAAGAGATAAGATCGAGAGGTAATGTGAGGGTATCGATTTGAATCAAACAAGATTTATAAACAGTGGAGGTAACGAAGGTTCCTCCTAACGGAGTTTCAACAAATAAGTTAAAGTCAAATTTCTCAATAGTCAAGTTCAAACGTTGAGCACAACTAAGTGAAATAAAAGAGTGGGTAAAACCAGTATCGAATAAGGTATAGATCGACTTCACAAGAGTTTATGTTTAACTTACTCGTGATAACTTCATTTGGGTTCCTCGATAAACGCTCTCACTTAAACTACCAGCTTTGACTTGTTTGGGACATCCTTTGGCATCACCATCCCAGCTGGACTTTACTTCACTACACGACAAAATCGAGCTAAATGACCTTCTCTTCTGCAATTAAAACACACTTTGGGTTATTGCGTACAGTTCGGACGGATGTGTCCTTCTTGTTCGCATTTGAAACATACGATCGGTGGTCATTCTCCTTCCTTGGAAATGGGCTCTGGTGCTGCTGCCGACGTCTTTTCATTGTTGTTGAATCTTCTCTTCTTAAAACTGTTCCCACTTAGGTCACCTTTCCTATTATCTTAGTCATGATTACCACCGAAGTGATTACCATTTCTGGCATGATAATTTCGTCCACGATGGTTATCATTGTTTCGATGGCCATTGCCACTGGTATGATTATTATCGTATTGTTAGTCGATACCTTTTAGTTGGGCTGACTCATTATCGCGCTCCAATAACTGAGCCCTATTCACAACATCTGAATATAAACAAAGTTTGGGAGAAATGAGGAATTGACGTATTTCAGGTTTCAAACCTCTTAGAAACATTCACGTCATTCGCTCCTCATTATCAACCAAATGGGATGCAAACTTAGCCTCGTACTGTGACACGGTCATATTATTTTGCTCCAACTTGATGAATTTCACCTCCTTCATGTGACGAATACTTTCGGGAAAGTACTTGTCATTGAACAATTCTCGGAACTTCTCCCAAGACATCTTTAGTGCGGCAGGTTGAGTACATGTTACAGATTCCCACCAGTAATCTGCTTCTTCACGTAACATAAAGGTGGTGAAGGAAATCTTTTGCTCCTCTGAGCATTTCAAGACATCAAATATCTTTGTGATCTGCTTGATCCACATCTTCGCCTTAAGTGGTTCTGCCTTTTCCAAAAACTCCTGCGGTCCCAGCTCCTTGAACTACTTAGCGGTGACCAGCCCTGAGTTGCCATCGACTCCACCTGCATTGTGAACAAAAGTCTCTCTCGTTTAGTTTTGCATGAATTCTAGAAAACTCCTAAACGTACCATCGTTCGTCATTTGATCAGTGTTGTTGTTTATACGATGATTATCACCTTCCAGATGCACATTATCTTGGTTATTTATCGTCGGTGACTCAACGATCTCATGTGCTTCATTGCTTATCTCAACATTTTTAGATGCCATTTTCAAACACTGTCACAAAATAAGGGTTAATTAAAATGCCACATATTATCCTTATATTTCGGCCGACCAATTAAATAATAAATAAGCTTAGGTAGGTCATACTAGCAAAGGAATTACCAGTCTCTCCCCTCCTAGTTCTAGTGTCACATCTCAGTCAGGGATCAAATCCCTAAATTTTGATACCAACAGTGACGCCCCCAAAATAGGTATACATCACCCATTCTGAGTCGCCAAATACATAGTACATAACTCAAATACAAACTTAATTTATACAACTATTAAGTGTCGTGTAGAATACGACAAAACATAAGCTGTGAGTATTGTCTCCTAGATAATATCCAAACTTAAATTCAATCTCATTACAATTATTATCACACTATTTTACAGAATAGTGAGGACTACTAAAACAACCATCTGGACCGTCAATCAATTTCCCGACTAGTTCGAGCTATATTCTCAAGTCCTGAAGAGAACAGTGAAAGAAAATGGTGAGTTCAACTAGCCAAGTAAAGAATATTATGACTAAGATAATGCAGAATAAATTATTGTTAGCCTTCAACAATATAACAACTGATAAAATACAATAGACAACAAGTTTTAGATCAACAACTGCAGTAAAAATAACAATCCATTAGAAGAGTTAAGTAGAGCATGATATCTACTATTTTCTATGATATAAAAGTTTATCATCAATTTTATCGCTGAGACTCAGCTTAATAAATAATCCACATCACGAATTATCCATACACTACGGGCCAAGGATATTCGTGTTTTTACCAATGGTCATGAACATGCTAAATAACAATTTATCTTTGCACCCTTGGCTGAAGAGAACGCATGCTCATGATCATACCAATAATTATCGCTGAGACTCAGCTTAATAAATAATCCACATCACTTCTAGCATTACATGTCATGATTATACCGAATAATCCCTGGTCATAATCATACCAATCAATAGTCCATCTATGCACTACGGGCCAAAGATGACTTTCATCTCAATATAAGCATGAGAATGATGACAATGATATAATAATTCAATTAAATGAAATCAAGGATAAATATTAAAGACTTTAAATTTATCCAGAGTTTAAAATGTCCAAATTGGCAACACGATACTGCTTTGTAGAGTAAAATTCAAGAATAATATTTTATCAAAAATGATTTGGACAGAAAAGAAATTAATTTTTGTCATGAATAGTACCCCGGGTGAATAGTACCCGGGTGAATAGTACTTCGTGAATAGTACCGTATGTATGAATAGTGCTGTACATATGAATAGTGTCGTATACATGAATAGTATTTCGGCATGAAAATCTTAAAAATGAACAATAATGCTCAAAAAAATATCCTTGCGAAATGATACTAGATGAAGCGCAAATTTTAAGGATATTCTACTAATTTCAAGGAGTATAGAAGCCATACTTTAACAAAATGAGTTTAAAATTCAGAATCTGAAACGAAATAATATTACTTACATACTACAGAGTATGGAAGAAAATATTATTTCTTATGAATATTGCACAAAAATAACCACCCTTACGATTGTTGAACGGAAATAATATTCCTTACGAATATTGAACGAAGATAATATTTCCTTCGAATATTGAATGAAAATAATATTCCTTATGAATATTGAACGAAAATAAAATTTCTTACGAATATGAAAAATAATATCGTAAGCGAATATGAAATAAATAATACCCCTTACCTCAAAAAGAGAGCAATTCCGACTGGTATATCGGATATATTCTTGAAGAAAACTTTCACTATTTTCTTCACTCAAAGCTTCTTTAAACTTTAAAAGAAATATGCTCAATATTATAAAAGAAGAATTCTCTGATTCTGGTGTGATTTTCTTTTCTAAATTGAGCATCCTATTCATAGGAGAATGGAAGGATACTATTTAGAAAATAATCACGGGTGAACAGTGGGGAAAAATCACGGGATGAATTCAACGAAAAAAACTGATTTTCTGATTTTTTACTATTCATTACTGTGCAATAAAATATTCTAATAAAATACAAACTTTAAATAAATTATAATATATTCTATTTATAATCTAACAAAATAAAACTTATATATATATATATATATATATATATATAAAACACATTCACACACACACACACACACATCACACTCACACACATCACTTTTTACTTTCCCACCCACATGTCACTTTCACACACATCATACTCACACACAAATATAATATATATATATATATATATATATATATATATATATATATATATGTTGAATAATTTTCTACTGATTATTTTAAAAAATGAGCAAGTGTGGGTCCGTATAATAAGCTAAATTTATAACAAATACTTCATAAAAAATCCTCTCAATATTTTTAACAATATTTATTTATCATTATTATAACTCGCAATATTAAGAACCAGATCATTCCCAGGAAAGAGGGGGCTTTCCGATAAGAATTTCTCCCTATTGACGCACAATTAGGTGACCAAACCCTTTCTCGACAGAACTTTCTAGACATTGTTAATTATGCAAATAATAATATGAATAACTTGTCATCTCAATTATTGATTTAATAATATGAAATATTGTGACAATAATTGAATCAAATAACGTGAGATATTATGCAGCAATTACAGTGGCAATAATTGAATAAAACTGAGTGACTTCTCACGTAAGCATCAATAATCAATACCGTGTGCTACTATGCAACCACGCGTATTACTGTATCTATATCACTAGGTAATTCAAAAGTTAACGGTAAAACTTTCGCCGTTATTTTTATAAAAAGATATTTTTGTCATTTTCTAACTCCGACAGTAATTTCATTGTGGGGTCCACCAATGATTGTGTCGTCGTACGGATATTCCCCGACAAAAAGAATATTTCCCAACCAAACGAATATTTAATAACAACTTGCACACTTTACAAAATTTGTAAATATTACCCACAACTATAATATTATATGAAATCCACACCTTAATACTCAAAAAAAATATTTCGAGAAAATTAATCTTTATTCATAAAATTTGGGGTCTTACATAATTGCCCGGGTTGGCGCTGTGGTGCCGCCTCCCAATGCATAGCTGGCGCTGCGGTGCCAAGCATGAAATTTGTACAATTTTTCTAAGTTTTGCACTGGTTTGAGACACTTACTTTACGATCTCATAACTTCTTCGTTATAGCTCGGAACGAGGTTGTTCCAAAGCCATTCTCTTCCTAATCTTACGTACTTCAACTTCCCCTGGACAAAAATTTATTCTAAATCCGTTAACATGCCATTCAATTGGCTTAATCTTCATCCTTCGTTCGTTTTACGTTATTAACGTTCTTCGTCCGTTCGTCCATAATTCGGTCATCCAAACTCGGAACTTGTTCGTTCTTGAGTCCACGACTCACGTTTTCTACGTTTTCTTACATTCTTATAAAACCCTACACACTCGGATTCATTTACATACTTTCTATTTCTCATTCGTCTTTTACAAAATTTTCGCCATAACTTTGTTATAGCTTAGTTTAATCCATTCTTCATGAACGTTTCTACCGTTCCTAACCAAGTAATAAGCAACTAACTTATACACGATGGTTTTAAACTTGTCCATCAACAACACGTTATATCTATGATGGTTTTAAATTTATCCATCAACAACGTTCTTCGTGTTCTTCGCATTCTTCGTTTGTTCTTCATTTTTAATCGATATTTTGATTACAATTTTAATTTTTCTTAGAATTTAATGTTATAAAATACCATTCCTTACTTCTTTTATTGAATCGTTCATATGATTCATTCGGATCATTCAAATTCATTACGAATCTTATACTTTCTTAAGAAATTTATAAAATAAACTTCTAAGTCTTATTTCTTCATTTTCTCATGATTTCAACTATATGAAATCATTCTTAACATATTTTACTTCTTATTCTCATTAAGCTATGTTTTGAACATAGAAAACTTAAAGAAAATTACTTAGAAATTAGGTTTCAGATTACCTTACTTCTTTAATCTTCATCCGTTGGACACAACTTGCTTTCGGGCTAGCTTTTACTTTTCCTTTTCCTCTTCATCCAACTTCTCTCTCTCTCTCTCTCTCTCTCTCAAGTGTTGGTGATTTTCAAAAAAATCACCAACAAATGAGCAAAGGCTTTCCTTTTATAGAAAGCCAAGGTTAGGGGTAAAATAGTCATTTTGCCCCCAAAGTTACTATTCACACCTCCTTACTAAACCTCCTTACTATTCACGAAGCTTCTCCTGCAAGCTTCATGCTTTAGTCTTGCGGAATTTGTCCGAAAGTTTAAAAAACTGCGATTCTCGGAATCCAAATATTTTTGGATATTTCGTCTTTCCTCTGCAGTTTAACTTTTACGCATTATTCGGAACTTCAAAAAATAGAAAAACACTTTTTGAGGTTAAGCATTTTCTTTCATGTTTTCTCCTAACGTAGTTAAACGAATGAAAAGCACATAACATTACTTTTTGTCGTTTTTATTTCGTCCAATTTCTGAACGTTTTTCGAGAAAAACTTTTATCGTCTTACTTAACTTTTCACGATATATTATTATCAAATCATTTGACATAATGTCATTTCGACATACCGAACTCTCGAAAAGACTTAAGTTATTCAAGCCCTAACCCTTAGGTTTTGACGGGTGAATAGTGTCTATTTCGTCTTTTTCTCAAAAATATTTTTATTCCCGAAATTTTTTATATTCGGCTTGAAAATTCTTACTCGTTCAGTCTAGCTCGTAGCCAAAATCCTCCTGACTTATAATCATTCTAGGTTCTAGAACGATTAATAAACACATAATACATAATATTATTAATAAAAATTCCTTTTATTAACAACTATTTCTTTAAACTTAAATTCTGGATAATCTGATTCTCCGGGTTGTCACAGTAGTTGCTGTATAGTATCTCATATTATTGATTCAATTAATATCACAGTATCATCTGCATAATATTTTATATTATTAAATCCATAATTGAGATGACACATTTATTCATATTATTATTTGTATTATTGACAATGTCTAGAAAGTTCTTTCGAGAAAAGGGTTAGGTTATTTAATTGCGCGCCAATAAGGAGAAATCCTTATCAGAAAGCCTCCTCTTTCCTGAAAACGATCTGATTGTCAATATTGTGAGTTATAATATTAATGATGAATAAGTGTTGAAAAATTAAAAATGGGTTGATTGAAGATAAGTGATTTGTGGGAGATATTTATTCAATTTTTGATATAAATGGAGGAGTTTGTCATAAAGCGTTTGTTGTAAGTTTGACTTATTATTCTATGGACCCCTATGTACCAATTTGTCAAACCGTCGATAGAAAATTATCTCAGTTTTGTTTTATTATTATTATAATAGTAATAAAACAGAAAACTTTTTATATGAAATAGAAAATTTTTTATAATATATATAATGCAATTTATTTTATTAGAATATAAATAGAATATATTATATTATATATAAAGTTTTTATTTTATTATAATATTTTATTGCATAGTGCTGCATAGTAAAATCAGAAAATTCAATCGAATTTGTCCGTAAATTCGTTTTTTTTCATCCGTGAAGATTTTAAATAGTGCCATGCCATTCTCCTATAAATAGGATGCTTCGTTAAAAATAAAAATCGCACCAGAATCAGAGAGTTATTCTTCTATAATATTAATATAAATTATGCGTATTTCTTTCTAGTATAAGAATACTTTGAGTGTAGCTAATAGTGAAAGATTTCCTCAAGAATATCTCGGATATATCAGTCAAATATGGTCTCCTACTAAGGTAAGAGATATTATTTTCGTTCAATATTCGTAAAGAATATTATTTTCTTCCATACTCTATTGTATGCAAGTGATATTATTTCGTTTCATATTTATAAATCTACACTTACTTTAATAAGTATTGCTTTCTATAATTCTTAAAATTAGTAGAATGTCCTTAATAGTTTGCGCTTCATCTAATATCATTTCACTGGAATATTGGTCTGAACTTTCTTATTAAATTTTAATCTTTTCATTTTGGAGTATTATTCATCCGGGATACTATTCATGGAGGAGTACTATTCATCCAGGGTATTATTCATGCTGAAGTATTATTCATCAGAGTTACTATTCATGCCGTAGCACTATTCACGATGAAATTAGTTTTTTTCTTTCTTTGTCCAAATTATCTTTGAAATATGAATCTTAAATATCATTTTTGAATTTTACTCCACAATTGGTGATCATGTTGACAATTTGAACATTCTTGAACTCTGGATAAATTAAATTATAAATCTCTAATATTTATCCTTGATCTTACTTGATTCATTCTTTATATTATTGTCATCATCCTCATGCTTATATTATGCTGAAAGTCATCTTTGGCCCGTAGTGCAAAGATAGACTGTTGATTGATATAATTATGACCAAGAATTGTGTATTGATATAATCATGACCTTTAATATTACAGATAAAGGTTTGTGGTGAAAGTTCTTTTTGGCCCGTAGTGCATAGATGGACATGTGTTGGCATGATCGTGACCACTTGTGATACAAACGATTATCTTTGACCCGTAATGCATAGATAATTCGTTGATTGGAAATAATTATTGATTGGTGTTACAAGAATAAAATATTGATGATGGACTTTTAAATCATAGAAGACATTAGACATCATGCTCTACTTGACTATTCTAATAAATTGTTATTTTCGTTGCAATTGTTGATCTAAAACTTATTGTCTATTTTATTTTATCAGATTTTTTCCTATTGAGGGCTAATGATAATTTGTTCTACATTATCTTAGTCATAATATTCTTTATTGGGCTAGTTGAGCTCACTCTTTTATTTCATTATTCTCTTCAGGAAATGAGAATATAGCTGAGATTAGTCGGGGAATGGAGTGATGGTCTAAGATGGTTATTATAGTAGTCCTCACTACTCTATAAAATAGTGTGACTATAATTGTAATGAGGACTTTATTTGAGTTTGAATATTGTCTACAAGACAATATTTGTATTGAAACTCACAGCTTATATTTTGTCGTATTTTACACGACAGTTAATAATTGTAAATAAGAAGTTTGTATTTGGATTCTGTACCATGTATTTGGCGACTCAAAATGGGTTTTGTAGACCTATTTTGGAGGTGTCGGATCAATTTATTAGTGATTTGTAATGGTTCAAATGGTGGGTATGATTTATTTCTTGATTTCTATAGCCTTGTTCGGAAAATAGTCTTGCAGCAGTAGACCGGGGGGTTCACTGGGAGGAGCCGCCACCGGAAATGGGTAAAGGAAAGGGGAAGAGGATAAGTAAAGGATCTTGCCTTCCAAATCTACTTTTTTTATGTTGTGTTTGGTTGGTGGGAATGGAATGAAATGGAATGGCCTGGGCTGGGAATGGAATGACTTAAAATATGTTTGGTTAGTCAATTGGAATGACTATTCCATTCCTTTAGTCATTCCATTTTAAATCTCAAAGTTATTTTTCATTCATTTCTAAATAGGTGAGTTTATTTCATTCATAGGCCAACCTCCTTCCCCTCTTCTCTTCGTTATCTATCATTATTTCTTTTCTTTTCTTACCTTTTTATATGCTATTTTATTTTCCTTACAAAAACGTTATGTTTATATTTATTTTGAACTACTTTTTTATATTGTTTTTAGAATAATATTAGAGTCAGAAAAATATTTTTATAAAAATATTCATATTCTATCTTTATAAAAAAAATACTACTAATTTTTATTTTATTAGTAAAAAACAAGTTTGTATTTACAAAAATGAAAAAAAGCCATGTTAACATAATGTATTTTTTCTTATAAAAATAGAATATAAATATTAATATTCATATAATTATTTTTTACTAAAATACATATTGTAAATATTAACGTTACAAAAATATACATATTGTAATTTATCACCATAAGTAAATCATAAGTTATAAAAATAGAATATGAATACTGTAAATCATAAGTTACAAAAATATACATACTGTAAATTATACTGTAAATATGATTAACGTATATATCTGTAAAAACATGTTTGATTAATATTTTTATTTTTATTTTTGTAAATACATACGGTAAAAAAAATTAACGTATTTTTAATAATGTTTATATTTTTATTTTTACTAAATACATACTAATTAATTTTTACTAAATACTAATTTCCCTTATGAAAATATTAATTTTCTTTAAATATATAAAAGTACTTGCATATACTAAATTAATACACAAGTTATGTTATTTTAGTCTATGCAGTATTATTATAAATAAATATGAGAAATGATATATGATGCAGTAAAAATGTAATGATTTATGTTTTCACTTATTGACCTTGAACCTGGTACAAAACTCATTTCTAAAACTCCATATCGAATGACTCTTATTGAACTTTAGGAACTACATGAGTTGTTAGACATTGGTTACATTCGTCCTAGTACATCTCCTTGGGGTGCTCCTGTTTTATTCGTAAAGAAGAAAGACGGGAGTATGCGACTTTGTATTGACTATCGGGAATTGAACCATGTCACCATCAAGAATAGGTATCCCCTACCTCGCATTGATGACATGTTCGACCAGTTGCAAGAAGCACAATTCTTTTCAAAGATCGATCTTCGTTCTGGATATCATCAGCTGAAGATTAAAACGGAGGATATTCCGAAGACTGCCTTCAGAACTCGGTACGGGCATTATGAATTTTTAGTCATGTCTTTTGGATTGACTAATGCTCCTGCTGCTTTCATGGATATTATGAACCAAGTGTTCAAGGAATATTTGGATCAGTTCGTTGTTGTCTTTATTGATGACATTCTCATCTATTCAAAAAGCCGTGAAGATCATGAGTGCCATTTGAAGCTGATACATCAAAGGCTTCGTGAAAACAAGCTATATGCCAAGATGAAGAAATGCGAGTTCTGGCTTGAGGAAGTAGCATTCCTTGGGCACGTGGTGTCAAAACATGGAGTATCTGTTGACCCGGCGAAGATTAAAGCAATATAAAGTTGGGAGCAACCGAAGTCGGTGACCGAAGTACGTAGCTTTCTGGGCTTAGCTGGTTATTATCGGAGATTCATCGAAAGATTTTTTCGAATCGCTACTCCGTTAACTTAGCTGACTCGGAAAGATAAAAAATTCGTATGAAGCGAGGAATGCGAGAAGAGTTTCCAAAAGCTCAAGACGAGAATCATTTTGGCACCTGTTCTGACAATACCATCTGGTTCGGATGGATTTGTTATCTACAACGATGCTTCAGGCAAAGGGTTAGGATGTGTTCTAATGCAACATGAAAAAGTTATAGCCTATGCCTCGCGACAACTCAAAGAATATGAGAGAAATTACCCTACTCATGATTTGGAGTTGGCAGCAATTATTTTTGCGTTGAAGATTTGGAGACACTACCTGTATGGGGAGAAAGTGGAGATTTATACGGATCATAAAAGCCTCATATATTTCTTCACCCAAAAGGAACTCAACATGCGGCAACGACGTTGGTTCGAGCTGTTGAAAGATTACGATCATACCATTCAATACCATCCCAAAAAAGCAAACGTGGTAGCTGACGCATTGAGTAGAAGATCATATGCGGGTACGAGTGCGATAATGTTAATATAAAGACCCATTTTGTACGACTTACAAAGGATGGAGATAGAATTAAAGGCTCCAAGTACCCACGTGATGATATCAAATATACGAGTAGAACCGACTTTAATCGATAAAGTTAAAGCTGCTCAAGCTACGGATATAGAGCTGATACGTATGAAGAAGAAAGTGCAAGAAGGTACTATTCCAGAAGTAAGAATCAATGAAGAAGGAATACTTTGAGTTAACTCCAGACTTTGTGTTCCTAACGACCCTGATTTAAAGTATAAAATCATGATGGAGGCGCACAATACACCGTTTGTAATCCATCCCGGGAGTACCAAAATGTATCATGATCTTCGACATACATTTTGGTGGAGCAATATGAAGAGAAAGATCACAGAGTTTATCTCGAGGTGTTTAACTTGTCAACGTGTAAAGGCAGAGCATCAAGTACCAAAGGGTCCATTGCAACCACTTAAGATTCCAAAATAAAAGTGGGAACACATTACCATAGATTTCGTTACGGGTCTTCCCAAGGTTTCTCAAGGCATATATGCGATTTGGGTTATTGTTGATAGGTTAACTAAGCCTACTCATTTCTTGTTGATACGGGAGACTTATTCCCTTGAACTACTTGCTCGTATGTACGTGAATGAGATTGTAAGATTGCATGGCCACTACAAGAAAATGCTCTAACAGCGACCAAAAATATCAACGATCGCACTTATAGTCACAGATAGGATTATTAGCGTCCGACAGTAGCAACCGCCCTTGAATATGGTCGGTAAATTATGTTAGCGACCGAACCCAGTCGCTAATTGGTCGCTGGTTCAATTTTACCTCCAAAAAAATTGGCAGGATATATTGGCGTGCTAGTTATTTGCGACCACTCACCATCAGCGACCGCATTCGGTCACTGATACTTCCACATAATTAAAAATCAATGACCACATGCGGTTGCTGATGTCGGTCGCTGATCAAACTTAATGTTATCAGTTTCAGTCATTCGCTCGACACAGCTGGAAAAGAAAAAAAAGAGGGAGCAGAATAAAGAGAAGAGGGAGAAGGGGGATAAGAGAAGAAGGAGAAAGAAGCTTGTAAAAATAAAAGCGCGAGTTTTTGAAACTCTGAATTTGTAGTATACTCTTGAACTTTTTACTGCTTTAATTTGCATTCATTCGTTATTGTTTTGGTCTTATTATATTGGAAATTTATATATTTCTCTTGGTTTGTGTCTTGGGTGCCTAGAAATGATAATATATGTATGCCGTCGTGCATGTGGCTAGTCCATATTATAGGGGAGACTCTGGCAAAAAAATTTTGTTGGTCGGGTAGTTGCGAACATTTATAATATTAACGAGCTAATTATATGCTTACAAGTATGCTCAAGTTATATGCTTAGTAGCTAGTATGCTCAAGTCATATGGTTATAAGTATGCTCAAGTCATATGCTTACAAGTATGCTTAAATGTTAATCATATGCTTACAAGTATGCTCAAGTTATATGCTTACTAGCTAGTATGCTCAAATCATATGGTTACAAGTATGCTCAAGTCATATGCTTACAAGTATTCTTAAATGTTAATCATATGCTTACAAGTATGCTCCAGTCATATGGTTACAAGTATGCTCAAGTCATATGTTAACATTTATAATGTTGTCTGTAGTAGGTACCGTGGTATTATGGACCTCTATTCAGACCGTAGTTGGATGGCACGACGAAAGTCAAGGTGCTACAGCTGAATTTAGAGCTGGTTGCCAAGTGTTTTTGGAGTATGCATATAGTCACCCGAAATGTATGAATGGTCAGTCGCAGATACGATGGCCATGTTTGAAGTGTAAGAATGTAAATTATATGGACAGAGACGTGGTAAACTATCATTTACTTGTTTCTGGGTTCATAAAAAATTACGAAGAATGTTGGTGGGCACATGGGCAGAGAAGAGATGGTGGCATCACAGAAGTACACAATTCGAGCAGTAGTACTCATCGTATGACTGAAATGGTTCATGATATTGTAGGGCCAGATTTTGATTGGGAACAAGGCAAAGAGCAAGCTATGAATTCTGATGCCAAAGACTTCTTTAAGTTATTAGACGAAGGTAGCGAGCCATTGTGGCATGGTTGCACCAAACACACTACATTGTCTGTAGTGGCGATATTACTTAACATCAAGGCTAATCACAACATGTGCTATGAGTGTTTTGAGTCACTCTTGAAGGCCATTAAGAGTATGTTGCCTGACGGTGAGAAATTACTTGGTAACTATTACTTTTGTAAGAAAATGGTGAAGAAGTTGGGTCTTGAATACCAACAGATTGGTGCATGTCCCAACGATTGCAAGTTATTTTATAAGGAAAATGAATAGATGACAAGGTGCACGTTTTGCAGTCATGATTGGCTTAGGCCTAATAAAGAGGGTGTGACTACAAAAAAATCAAGTATACCGTTTAAGATTCTAAGGTATTTTCCAATAACACATAGGCTAAAAAGATTGTACATGTATTCAAGAACAGCTGAACATATGAGTTGGCATGCAAAATCTCCAGCTAAAGATGGATAACTAAATCATCCCGCAGATGGGCAGGCTTGGAAAGATTTCAACTTAGCACATCTTGGGATTGCATTGGAACCTAAAAATGTGAGGCTTGGATTGTCCACCGATGGTTTCAATCTGTTTGGCCACTCAGCTGTTCCGTACACATGTTGACCTATGATTGTTACTCCGTACAACTTGCCTCCTTGGATGTGTATGAAACAACCATACTTGTTTATTTCACGCGTGGTTCCTGGTCCTAAGAGTCCTGGAAAGAACTTAGATGTTTACTTGAGACCTCTTATAGACATGTTTGAGGTATTGTGGGAGGATGGAGTACAGACTTGAGATGTTGCAACGAAAACAAATTTCAACCTTAGGGCAACGGTTATGTGGACTATAAGTGACTTCCCAGCTTATGGTATGTTAGCTGGATGGAGTACTCACGGGAAGTTGGCTTGTCCGTATTGTATGGAGCATACAAAGTCTTTCAATCTATCAAAAGGTCGAAAGCCTTGGTGGTTTGACTGTCATCGTCGGTTCTTGTCGGTAGATCACCCGTTTCGAAGAAATAGAGAACACTTTAGGAAAGGGAAAGTAGACAATGATATGCCTGCACCGCGATTGTCGTGAACGGAGATACGAGATCGTGTGATGAGATTGCCGATCATCCCATTTGGTAAGATTGATGCCACAAACATAATCAATGGGCTTGGCAAATCTCATAACTAGGTTCGGAGAAGCATCTTTTGGGAACTGCCTTATTGGTCGACAAATTTGATTCGTCATAATCTAAATGTGATGCATATTGAGAAGAATGTGTTTGACAATATGTTTAACACCGTGATGAATGTTACGGGGAAGACCAAAGATAATGATAAGGCACGTTTGGACATGAAAGATATTTGTAAGCGTCCTGGATTAGAACTTTATGAATCTCTTAATGGTAAGATTGTCAAACCGTATGCAAGGTACACATTGTCCAAAAAGCAAGTTGAAGATGTGTGCACATGGGTTAAGTCTCTAAAACTACCAGATGGATATGTGTCAAACATTGCAAGGTGTGTTACGGGTGGGAAATTACAAGGGATAAAGAGTCATGACTGTCATGTGTTCATGGAGAGACTCATGCCTATAGCATTTCGGGATCTGCTTGATAAACCAATATGGGATGCTTTGACGGATCTTAGTCGTTTCTTCAAAGACTTATGTTCAAAAACATTAAATGAGAAGGACATGTTTGTACTTGAGAAAAACATCATAGAGATCACGTGTAAACTGGAAAAAATATTCCCACCTGGTTTTTTTTACTCCATGGAGCATTTGCAAATCCATCTTCCCTATGAAGCTTGTGTTGGGGGTCCAGTTCAATATAGATGGATGTACCATTTCGAGAGGGTGATTGGAAACCTTAAGAGGAGGGTGAAGAGTAGAGCTTATGTCGAGGGGTCGATATGTGAGGCATACAGTTTCGATGAGATATCTACGTTCGTCTCAGATTATTTTTCAGACGAAGTCTTGACAAAGGTCAATCGAGTATCGAGACATGATGATGGGGGAAATGTTGAACTAAATGGTCGACTATCTGAATTTGGTCTATCGGGCCGCGCTTATGGAAAAGGGAAGCACATATTCCTCTCTGAGCAAGAATTACATGCTGCACATACTTACATTCTTCTCAATTGCAAGGAGATTGATGAATTTTTGAGGTACACATGTAAACTTGATAATTTATCTCTTAACTTGAAAATTTATTCCAATATGTTAATGTTTATAACATTGTATAGATTGTGTGATGACGAGTTAAAAGTGAAGCATCCCGGCATAACTGATAAAGATATTCAAATCAATCATGATAAAAAATTTGCACTTTGACTAAAGGACAAAGTAAGTTCAATTTCTTAAGCACGACATATATATATATATATATATATATATATATATATATATATATACTCTATATTAACTATGACTTCATTTAGTAAGATGGAGCGTTTGTATGCTTTGACTGAGGGATCAACGATTTCGGCTAATGTACAAGTCCTAGCTATGAGACCAGACAAGGACCAAGTCAGCCGCAATGGTTACAAAATAAATGGTTGTGAATTTCATACAAAGGCATATGGGCGCGCTAAAAGAAAAATGAACTCTGGAGTGTGTGTCCAAGGAGATTGTTACAATGAGCTTAGTCGTGCCTTTTATGGGGAGTTGGAGGAAATCGTAGAGTTATCATACAAGGGCACGTACGGGGGTCATATTAACTTGTTCAAGTGTCGTTGGTTTGATTCAGAAAAAGGGATACGTGTTGACAGACATGGAATCGTCGATATTGACCTCCATAGGTTTGTGTACTCCAACGAACCGTTTGTTTTACCAACTCAAACAGTACAAGTATACTACACTCCTAGTCCTATTAGGAAAAAGGGATAGAATCTGACACTGAATCTGAAGCAGATGATGGTTATGAATCTGCAATTGGTATACAAGATGATACTGAATCAGACACGGACACTTAAACAAATGAAATGTATGTTAAGCATTACATGTTCCAACACATCATTGTCATGTTTATGTACTTAACTATTTAAATGCAATTTGTGTTTATTGTCATTTTATATTCATATATATACATGTTTATATCACTATCATGTTTATACCAACATTTTATATCACTGTCATGTTTATGTACTTTATTATTTAAATACAATTTTCTGTCATTATTGTCATTTTATATATTCATGTAATCAAATATAACTCATAATAACATCTTGAAATTTGTAATATATAGATGGCTTTTGAAGCAGCGCAGAATAAGCGTGGCTTGGGTAGGGGGCCTAATCATGTGCCCAAGGCCCCTGCTAATCCAGATGATCGGATTCTTATTCAGATTCGTCCTCCTCCAAATAGTACGTACGTCCCGCATCATTTATATATAAGCATTTTAGATTCTATTTATACAAGATATATAGAACTTAAATGTAAATTGCTTTAATATATCTACTTATCGTTGATGTAAATTATTATATATTATAGTGATTTTTCAGATAATAAGGTCGTCAAGTGCATATCACAGCTGTGTTTACAGAATTGGCCTACACCTATCATTACGTGGGCGAGCACACCTATAGCCCAAAAAGATACTGTTTGGGATGAATTTCAGGTATGTTTTTTTTAATTATGACAGTTTCGATAATATTCTAATGATAATTATTTAGTAATGTTATTATTGTTGTTTTATTTACAGAAAAGGTATAGATGGGAGGACGCGCAGGCTTCAGTGATACAAACATTATTCTGGCAAAAGTGCGCGGTCCGCACCAAAGATAATTTGAACAAAAAATGACAAAAAGCCCTTCACAATGCATCGATCGACCATCCTGGCCAGGGAGAGGATTACATGCACGAGCATAGCCCCTGGTGGTGCACCCAGTCCATATGGGCTAAGATGTGTGCCCAATGGAGAGCTAAGAGCTAGGTGAAAAGGCGAAAGACTGCCACCACCAACAGATCCTCGGGTGTACCCGATGGCAAAAAGGCTAAAGGAACATACAAGGGCGGCATTATTTCACAGTTGTAGCATATCACTGCCAGGGTACGTATTTACAAGTTTTAATATGTTTACAATCATGAATTATAGAATATATATCACATTTTTTCTTAGAAATATTGGCCTATATTTTGTATAGGAGTCTCAGTCTCAAGGTCAGCCTATCCATTGGCTGGATGTGTATGTGGTCATCCATGATGGTCTGCCTGATGCTATCCAGATATCGGTAATAAGTTTTAACAACTTGATCTTGTTTATTAATGCTTACAGAATTTGCTTTTAACTATTTAATTGTTAACATGATGACATGATACTTATAAGTGTTTATTGAATGAGCCCTATCCTGAAGGCACTCCACGTCCGCAAATTGATCAAGAGTTATGGGAGAGGGCGTCTGTTGTGAAGAAGAACTACATTAAAGATCAAGGACAAAGACGACGTCCATTCTTCAGTGGCTCAGGCAGCTCTACTACCCAGTCTTCACAGTTATCGAGTCATCCAGCTGTTCATACTCCTGCTGACTGTGTGAGAGCTATATGTAGAGATCGCGATCTTCTCAAGATACTGGGTGGCATCTGGCGGCTTTGAGTCCTGATGAGTTAGCTGATGCAGTGGCGACAGCAGCTGAAAGTAGTATGCACACAAGCCAATCATGTTTGATGATAAAGCATATACTTTGTAACAATTTTATTCATTTAATAATAAAAAGTATTAATTTATTAAAGGCTTTTAAATTATCTACATGATGCTGCTTTATAATATGTGATAAACCTATAGTTTTAAGCAATGCTTTTAGAATAATAATGATGATCATTCTAATGAGAACTAAATTCTTAGAAAGCTTAAAACTAAAATAGTTCCCAATCGTTGGATTACTAAATTGGGGATTAGTGAATCTGGATATATTGGTACATACGTTGCTTGCTCATTGGATGAGGATGATTGATCTCATGATCATTTGTGTGGAGACACTAAAGCAAGTATGTAGGTGCTTATTAGAGAAAAAGTTCACTGAACGTGGCTCGCTAAGGAATACCTAATGGAGTTTTACTTTCCTGTCAATAGGAATTCCTGTAGTGATAATAGTACAAGTGATCCTTGGACTTGAGATCATCATTGTATCTTATGTATGATGAGTTATACTTTGACTTATTCCTTAAGACCCTTAGGGTATATCAAAGGGTATGCTTGGGTATAATAAGTTGTACATAGAGATAATGTATGATCAATAAAGAATCTACCACTTCTAGTAAAAGAAGAGAAATGTCCTATGTGATTCGATAAATGACAACCCAGTAGTCATTGGCCAAGGCAGAATGAAATTAGAAAGGAGTTTCTAATTTGCATTATTTGGAGTTGTGCATTTAAGAGTCGAAATACATATAATTAAATAAAATAAGACTTGACAATAATTTCATGTCTTATATTTAATTGGGACATTGTATGGTGGAATGATTGAATTGTACGGTAACTATTTACTCAAAGGTTCTTTTATGATTAATTTTGAAATCTATATTATCTGAAAAGTCGTTAATCGCTAGGGAGGCTTATCCCTATTGTAGACTAAATATTATTTATTTAAATAAAATAATATTTTAATTTACTTATTTAAATAAGATTAGAATTGTTATAATTGATTTATTCACAACCGGTTTAATATGGAGAACCTAAAGGGTCACACCATAAAAAGAAGAATAATTATTTAAGAAGTTAATGGCATAATCGTAATAATAAGTTAAGTATATTTAATTTAATCTATGGTGATAGAATAAATTAAATAGCTTGATATTTATTATTTAATATTTTAAAAATATTAAATATAAATTAATAAGAAGAGTCTTATCATTATTACTATTATTATTATTTAATTCCTAAAGGAGTTTGAGAATTAATTAATAAAAGTACTCTCATATATTCCTAATAAGATTAGGAGGTTAAATTAATTAAAAGAGTTTAATTAATTATCCTTAATAATATTAGGGAGCTTAATTAATTAAAAGAATTTAATTAATTAAATAATATCCTATTTTCTAATTAGACTAGAAGGGTTAACTGATATCTTTATAAGAGGAGTCTTATATCAGATATCAAAATACGTGATTCCAATTGTTAGAGAGTACACATTTTTCTATAGAGATAGAAAATTAGGGTTTAGCCAACCACCATTCTTCTTGAATATTTCTTCTTCTTTAGTAGATCACCTTTAGAGGTCAAACACTTGAGTGGCTAACGTTGATCAAAGGAAAGAACCAAACCCGGTGGATTCAAGTTGAACACGAAAAGGATTTGGAGGTGAACTTGTACCTGAGGAAGCTCGAATATTCAAGTGTATGATTCTCATTCTTTATCTTTTCATTTAATTAATAATTGTGCATAAAGGATGATCTGGATATATGGTTTGTAAAATTTTAAAACTCTGATTTTTCATGCTTTCGCTTATTTTGTGCAATTTAATTGCGTTCATGAGTATTACAAATATAACAATGGTATCAAAGTCAAACCTTTATGCGAATTATTAATTATTTTAATTTGATATGTATATTGATATGTGTTTAGAACAATTTAATTGGACATAATTTTGTTGTATAAAATTTATTTAAAAAAAAAGGTGCCAAAATAAATTTCCCTGAGTCTGTTGGAATATATATGATATATACCGTAATTCCGGAAATAAATTTGCAAAGTCTGTTGGACATAAATTTCCGGAAATCTATGGAAATTTCGTGGAAACCTGTTTTTATTTTTTCGTGATTCATATGATCTCCTGTTAATACATGTTCAAGTCAGGATTTAAGAATCATATTAAAGGGTACTATATATATATATATATATATATATATATATATATATATATATATATATATATGTGTGTGTGTGTGTGTGTGTGTGTGTGTGTGTGTGTGTGTGTATATTATTCTTATTATTTTAATCTTAAAATAAAAAATTTATTTTAATCTTAAAATATAAAGTTTATTTTAATTTTAAAATTAAATTTCATACTAACTAATTAGAGTTGGAATTGAATTTCATAATAACTAATTGGAGTTAAAATTGGATTTCATGTTTCCTTAAATAAAGAAGTTTATTTAGATATGAAATAAGATTTCATATTATTCAAAATAAAAGAGTTTATTTGTGAATAGGAAAGAGAATTCGTATTTTCTTAAATAAAAGAGTTTATTTAGATATGGAATAAGATTTCATATTATTCAAAATAAAGGGATTTATTTATGAGTAGGAAAGAGAATTCGTGTTTCCTTTAATAAATGAGTTTTTTTTACTTAAAATTGGATTCCATAATTAATTAAAATAAAGGAGTTTATTTTGATTAAAATAAAATTATTTATTTTATTCAAAATTGGATAAATTAAAATAAAAGAGGTTTATTTTGATTTAAATTTGGATTAAAATAAATGAGTTTATTTTGATTCAAAATTAGATTTTATACTAACTAAATTTGCCCATTAAATGATATCAATATATATATATATATATATATATATATATATATATATATATATATATATATATATATATATATATATATATTGAATGTTTATTATTCATGAGATGAATGTTATTTATTGATGCATAGGGTGATGTGTACGATAATAAATGAGATTGATTATGGACTATTGACCAATGTAATTGGATTATATTTTAGTTAGATGCATGAATATATGAGTTTTATTAAATAGCGTATGCGTACCTCGTCTTATCTAAATTTTTTCTTAATGTAAATTCTATCTCCCTCCTATGTACTTCCCCTTGACTGCTGATCAAGGTTTATATTTATTTTAAATATATAGTTTTGTTATAAGAATAGTTATAATTAATTTTGAAAAATTGGAGATCAAGGAGCAAGGAGCGTTTGAAGACCCGTTTGTAATGGAGCCCGAATTTAAATATAATAGTTATATTTAAATATTAATTCTTGCACCCCTAGGATTTGACATTTTGATTCACTTGGTGGCTCTAGTGAACCAAACTAGAATAAAAGTCCATAATCAATCCGGGTATAATATAATATTCTATATGTGTATGCTTATACTATATATATATATATATATATATATATATATATATATATATATATATATATATATATATATATATATATATATCTGTGTGTGTGTGTGTATGTGTGTGTGTGTGTGCGCGCGCGCTAAACAAGATGAGACAAATTAATAACAAACCCCTCAAATTTTTTATATTAAGTCCTAAGCGTTCAAATATATTTAGAATATCGAACGTCGCCTTCTAGCATGATAAAAATAATAAAGTATCAATTAATTATTATAAGTTTGTTGTGTCACCACAAGGCTTATCTTAATTCTTTGAGATGCTAATTTTATCACATTTGATGCTTATAAAGAAAATTGAATAATGTTGTTTTATTATGTCACCACAAGGACAATATTTTTCTTTTTTGAATATATGGAGTGCTAGATTGGACTTAACTTAGATAATTTTGATTCGGATGTGCCACCACTTGATCAAAATAATCTAAGAGGCAAAATACAAGGAGTTGCATAGTTGATGTAATTGACAAGAGTTGTCTACCTATTTATTTATATATAGTTTGTTGTGTCACCACAAGGCTATATACATTTGAAATGTGATCTTTATTCTCACTAGCATATCTTTAATTAGATTTTGCCGAACTATATAAGTGAGGGTAATATAATTTGATGAAAATAGTGGGAGATACCAATTTAAAATAAGACCTAAATTATTTTGGTAATTAATAAAAGAATGTATGCTAAAATATTGTTAATTATAAATTCATTTACAGAATTTTATAATGTCTAAAATTACTATCACTGCGTAGCATATTAAATGCTAAATTAATCGGACCGAATTAAACGGATTGATTAAGGAAATTCAGAATAGTTCTCACACCTGAAAAGCTATCTTATGTCCTTAATACGCCTATCCCTGCAATGGTTGCAGACAATGCCTTTGAGGAATAGATTTCTACTTTTAGAAAGTGGCAAGATGATGCAAAGTTGGCTCAATGCATCATACTCGCATCTATGGGTAACGAGCTTCAGATTCAACATGAAACTATGGATGCTCTTACTATATTCCTGCACATCAAGTAGTTGATGGTAAGAAAAGTAGGACTAATAGATATCAGATATCTAAGGAGCTCTTCCGATCTAGAATGACCAATGACACTATAGTACAGATAAACGTCCTTAACATAATCAATTTTATTGATCAATTAGGACAACGAGTTTTTGTCATGGATGGATAGTTGAGCCAAGATTTGATCTTGCACTCACTCCCGGACTCCTTTCATAATTTTTGTGAATTTTTCATATGAACAAGCTAGATATCAGCTTCGCTGATTTGCTTAACATGTTGAAAAATGATGAGAGTCACTTTTCAACCAAGAAATATCAAGTCTTACTGATAGGGGTCAAAGGATCTTCTAAAAAGAAGAATAATTCTAAGAAGGTAAATAGAAAAGGCAAAAACAAAGGATAATAAAAATAAAACTGATACGGATAGCAAAGGAGTTTGCTTCCACTGCAATAAGCCTGGACACTGGAAAGAAACTACAAGAAGCATCTTACAGAGGCTAACCAGAAGAAGCTTAGTGAAGTTTCGGTTACAAATATAATTTTGTTCATGATTTAAAATAAATTTTTCTTTAAGTCAAGATTCTACTTGGTTATTGGATACTGGCTTTGGTTATCATAAATATAGATTTATGAAGGGACTAAGCAGAAGTAGAAAGCTAAACAAAAATAAGTAATTCTATATCTGGTAAATGAAGCAAAGGTTGCTACACTAGCCATAGAAACTTATAGTTTAGCAATGCTTAGGGGCAAATCTATTAAGTCAATAAGTTGTTATTGTATTCTAGTTCTTGTTAGAAACATTATTTCCATTTCGTTGTTGGACAATGAAATCTTTAGAATTATATTTAAGAACAATTGTTGTTCTATTTATAATAATAATATTTTATTTAGAACTGGAATATTACTTAATGGATTTTGTATACTTGACTTATGTGAAAATAATTTTGCATATAAAACAAATTAGTATAATAAAAGGAGATGATCATTCAAAGAGTTGAATATGTGTATTTGCTAAAATACAAGTTTAAATTATTTGAAAGGATCAAAGAATTCAGAAGTGAAATAAATTGGCAAAGTATTAGGATTCTTTGATCTGATTAAGGAAGGAATACTTGTGCAGTGAGTTTCTAGATCATCTCAAATTGTTTTTTCATAATGGACGCCCCTTGATTCGCAATAATTGATTGATATACCTGAAAGGAAAAATGTACCTTGTAGGACATGGTACGGTCCATAATGATTTTACCGACTTTCTAGTATCCTTCTTAGATAATGTCCTATAAATAACTGCATATCTACGAAAAGATAACCTCAAAACTCGGCCCCAAGACTCCATAAAAGTTATGAGCAGGGAGGATTCCTAATATTAAGTATGTTAAGATAAGGGGTTGTCCAACTTTTGGGAAAAGGTTTCAAAGGGATAAGTTTGGGACAAGATCTGACAATTACATATTTATGGGACATCCTAAAGTAAGTTTAGGGTATATGTTCTATAATCCTACTTAGCAAAAGGTGTTTGTTGCAAAACACGCTACCTTCTAAGATAAAGATGTTTATCATTGAAGGGGCTAGTGAGAGGATAATACATCTTGAAGAGTTCAAGAACCACAAAATATTATAAGTTAATCAAGAGGAACCTATAGATAGACCTATTATACCACAACCGAATTGTAAATCTGGAATAGTCCCGAAGATACCTGGGAGGTATGGATTCATCATGAATGATGATGATGAGGTACGCATCATAGAAGATGATGATCTAGTTACATACAATGAGGGAAGATTTGTAGACACTCAAAGAAATAGATTGAAGCAAGCTTCTCAAATATGGAACATTCGTTTTGATGAGACAATCAAAAGAGTTTGATTTTATCAAAAACAAGAATGAACCTAGTGTGTACAAAAGGGTCAGTGGGAGCGTCGTGACATTCCTAGTATTATATGTTGATATATTACGGATAAGGAATGACATACCAATGCTACTATCAGTAAAGGTAAAGTTGGCTAAACATTCCTCCATGAAAGATTTGGGAAGAGTATCGTAATTGGAAAAAAAAATCTATATAGATAGATTTAAGATGATGCTTGACTTAACCCAAGAAACGTATATTCATTTGATGCTAAAGTCGTTTAGCTTGGGAAACTCCATGGGATGTCTTATGTTGATGAGCCCTGGAGTGTATCTCTCTTAATAGTCCCAATAGACTAGTAAAAGAGAGATCATAGACTAGTAAAAGAGAGATCGCATGAGTGACAATCATGCATACAATGAAATATATGAGACCTTATATTGATCGGTCATATTCTGGAGAAGATCACTGTAAGACAGTGAAAAACATCTTAAAGTACTTAACTGGCACTATGGATGCGATTAAAATTTATGGTGGGCCTAAATTAAAACTAGAGGGCTTAACAGACTCAAGTTTTTTAGACAGACCAAGACGATAGAAAATCCACTTTAAGGTAAAGTGTTACCTTGAACGGTGGTGCAGTGAATTGGAAAGGTTTCAAATAGCAAAGAGTTGCTGGTTTAGTGATAAAGACAAAGTATATAGCTGTAAATGAATGTGCAAGTTCATTGTTTGGATGAAAGGTTCATTACAAAACTAGGAATAGTTTCTAAGTCTCATCTTAGATCAAAACATGTGTTGTGACACTTTCATTTGATTAAAAAAAATTATTGAAATATGGGAAATCACTATAGAGATAGTGGACTCTCAAGAATAACATTACATATCCATTAACTAAAGCTTATCCAACAGCAGGATAATCATCACTTAGAGAAGAAGGGTATGAGATACCATGGCAATTGGCTTTAGTGCAAGTGGGAGATTGAAAGTAGTATGCACACAAGTCAATCATATTTGATGATAAAACATATACTTTGTAACAATCTTATTCATTTATTAATAAAAAGTATTAATTTATTAAAGGCTTTTAAATTATCTACATGATGTTGCTTTATAATATGCGATAAACCCATAGTTTTATGCAATGCTTTTAGAATAATGATGATGATCATTCTAATGAGATCTAAATTATTAGAAAGCTTAAAACTAAAATAGTTCCCAATTATTGGATTACTAAATTGGAGATTAGTGAATTCAGATAGATTGGTACATACGTTGCTTGCTCATTGGATGAGGATGATTGATCTCATGATCATTTGTGTGGAGATACTAAAGCAAGTATGTAGGTACTTATTAGAGAATAAGTTCACTGAATGTGGCTCACTAAGAAATACCTAATGGAGTTTTACTTGCATGTCAATAGGAATTCTTGTAGTGATAGTAGTACAAGTGATCCTTGGACTTGAGATTATTATAGTATCTTTTGTATGATGAGTTATACTTTGACTTATTTCTTAAGACCCTTAGGGTATATCAAAGGGTATGCTTGGGTATAATAAATTGTACATAGAGATAATGTATGATCAATAAAGAATCTATCGCTTCTAATAAAAGAAGAAAAATGTCCTATGTGATTTGATAAATGACAACCCAGTAGTCCTTGGCCAAGGCAGAATGAAATTAGAAAGGAGTTTCTAATTTGTATTATTTGGAGTTGTGCATTTAAGAATTGAAATATATATAATTAAATAAAATAGGACTTGACATTAATTTCATGTCTTATATTTAATTGGGACATTGTATGGTGGAAGGATTGAATTGTACGGTAACTATTTACTCAAAGGTTCTTTTATGATTAATGTTGAAATCTATATTATCTGAAAAGTCGTTAATCGCTAGGGAGGTTTATCCCTATTGTAGACTAAATATTATTTATTTAAATAAATTAATATTTTAATTTACTTATTTAAATAAGATTAGAATTGTTCTAATTGATTTATTCACAACCGGTTTAATATGGAGAACCTAAAGGGTCACACCATAAAATGAAGAATAATTATTTAAGAAGTTAATGATATAATCGTAATAATAAGTTAAGTATATTTAATTTAATCTATGGTGATAGAATAAATTAAATAACTTGATATTTATTATTTAATATTTTGGAAATATTAAATATAAATTAATAAGAGGAGTCTTATCATTATTATTACTATTATTATTATTTAATTCCTAAAGGAGTTTGGAAATTAATTAATAAAAGTACTCTCATATATTCCTAATAAGATTAGGAGATTAAATTAATTAAAAGAGTTTAATTAATTATCCCTAATAAGATTAGGGAGCTTAATTAATTAAATAATACCCTATTTTCTAATTAGATTTGAAGGGTTAACTGATATCTTTATAAGAGGAGTCTTGTATCAGATATCAAAATACGTGATTCCAATTATTAGAGAGTACACCTTTTTCTATAAAGATAAAAAATTAGGGTTTAGCCAACCACCCTTCTTCTTGAATATTTCTTCTTCCTTGGTGGATCACTTCTAGAGGCCAAACACTTGGGTGGCTAACGTTGATCAAAGGAAGGAACCCAACCCGGTGGATTCAAGTTGAACACGAAAAGGATTTAGAGGTGAACTTGTACCTGGGGAAGCTCGAATCTTCAAGGGTGTGATTCTCATTCTTTATCTTTTCGTTTAATTAATAATTGTGCATAAAGGATGATCCGGGTATATAGTTTATAAAATTTTAAAACTCTGATTTTCCATGCTCCCGCTTATTTTGCGCAATTTAATTGCGTTCATGAATATTACAAACCTAATAGCAGCAACAGCACAACATGGGGATAGCGATGAGGTAATCAATTTGTTGTATATTATCGTAATATATATCAGTATCACATAGTTACTATATTTGTAACTTATTTTATTATTTTGTTAATTACCGGGTGATCAAGGAGAAGCTACTTAAGACAATGATGCTTGACGGCCGATTTAGTGTTGTTTTGTAGTTATTTGATAAGCTTGTACTTGTATATTCATTCTTTGGATGTCTGTTTATTACTTAAACATTAGATTCGTGGTTATATATTCAATTCATATTGGTTTTTAAAGGTTTATATAGTTTATATACTAGTTTGGTGTATGTGTAGGTGGAAAATGGATGTTTATATTATTGTGCACATTGTTTATATTGTTATGTATGTGTGTTACGATAAAGCAGGTACAAAATAGGTACAATTTTTTTGGAATTCTGCAAAACATCAAAAATCTGGTTTTCAGTATTTTAAAATCAGCGACCGCATGCGGTCGCTGATAGTTATTAGTGACTGCTAACATTCGAGGGTATCAGCGATCGCACGTGGTCGCTGATTGTAGTCGCTACCACATGGCCCGCATCAAAATTTGAGCTGAACCATGCTGACTCAGCTTAGCGATCGAAATGATGAATTCGGTAGCTAATATCGGTAGCAGATATATCGGTCACTAAAAGTGGTCGCTGATGTGCATTCCAGCGACCAGATTTTATGCGACGCCTATCAGCGACCGCAGTCAGTCGCTGATAATGATCTGCGACCGTCTACGATCGTTGATAGGCGGTCGTAGATATAACATTTTCTTGTAGTAGGGCATGCCAGTATCCATAGTTTCGGATCGTGACCCAAGATTGACTTCACCATTTTGGGTTAGTTTGTAGAAAGCTATGGGCACGAATTTATGATTTAGTTCGCCATACCATCCTCAAATGGACGGGCAATTAGAAAGGACTATTTAAACTCTTGAAGATCTATTAAGACTCTATGTCCTAGATTTCAAAGGAAGATGTGATAAGTACTTGCCATTGGTGGAATTCTTCTACAATAATAGTTATCAAGCAAGTATAGGCATGGCTCCATTTGAGGCATTGTATGGGTGCACGTGTCGTTCTCCAGAATGCTGGAAGGAGGTAGGTGAAGCAACGTTGTTGGGAACAGAATTGGCACGTATAACTACAGAAATGATCCAAATGATCCGACAACGTATACAAACGACACAAAATTGACAAAAGAGTTATGCGGATCTTCATCGAAAGGACGTGGAATTTAATATTGGGGATCATGTATTGTTACGTATTGCTCCATGGAAGGAAGTTACAAGATTCGAGAAGAGAGGAAAGCTCAATCCACGATTTATTGGTCCATTTGAGATTCTTGACCGAGTAGGAAATGTGGCTTATATACTCGCATTACCCCCAAATATGTCTCGTGTTTATAATATTTTTCACATATTTGTGCTTCATAAGTATATGAAAGACCCAAACCACATTATTGAGTTAGAACTAGACGAGATACCCGAAGATTTAATGTACGAAGAGTTACCTGTTAAGATCTTGGATAGAAAGGAGCATGTCCTACATACAAAGGTTATACCACAAGTCAAAGTTTTGTGAAGGAACCATTCTATTGAGGAAATGATTTAGGAGTTGGAATCGAAAATGAAAATGAGGTATCCTAACCTTTTCGAAACACCATGTACGTACGTCAATTTCGAGGACGAAATTTTATAAGGAGAGGAAGTTGTAAGACCCTAACTTTTTATAAATAAAATTGAATTTTCTCTAATTATTATTTTGAATAAAAAGGTGTTAATTTGATATAATGCTTTAGTTATGTGTCGCCCCCAAATTCAGGTACTTGAAACCCGAACTCGGTGCTTCACGATACCATTTCTATGAGCAGAATAATACTAATAATAATAACAATAATATAGATACCAAACTTAATTTACATATCAGAGTTTTCTAAATTCCCCAGGTTTCCAACCTTTAATACATTACATTACATGATAATAATTAATATCATTGTCTTAATAAAGTTAAACTATTACATAGGATAGCACCAACTTATTCGGCAACCTTTCCTTTTCCCTTGTTCTTAGCAGAGCTTTCTGGTTGATCACTCTTAGCTGAAAACATATAAATTTAAAGTAAGAATGAGCATTTGATTGCCCAGCAAGTAAAAAGAACAATAGCATTAGCTGAAAGGATTAAATATTTTCTTTGTACGATACTTCTATAACGAATCAATAGTTGTAAAGTAAGCTGAACCAATAATAACAACATATCACTTCTATATCAAATTTTTAAAACTGCGTATTGACTATAAATAGAGATCAGTCGACAGACTATGAACATTATTTTCTATTTTGGAAAAGGTTAAACAGAAATTCATCTATAAACCGTCATAACTTACAGGCATGGGGGGTGATCAGCCCGTTATGCCATGTATTGATCAATACTACATGTAAGAACGAGATTATCGTTCATCTTATCCGCCTTTGGCGCACAAAAGTTTCTCATGTATGGGATGTTCATACTTAGTCGGGAATCCGAACCAAAATAATTTGGTTGGATACAATAAAGTTCTATCTTGTTCAATAATATTTTTAAGTTTGTGTCTAGCCGAATCAAATAGTCTAGACGGCTTTTAAGTCAACGTATACATACTGGAAACTAACTAGTATGTATCAAACATATGATTAAATACAATGATTATTCAAGTGAGGATACTTTTCTAACCATATTTAGAAATTAACGAACAGAATAAATATCGGAATTATACAATAATACTGTGTTGATAAACAATGATTGAATAATTTAAGAATTTGCATGAATACAGCTGTTTGGATATATAATCAATAACAATAAATTTAATAATCTGGCATAACGATAATATAATTTTGAAACTTTTTTTTTTGCTCATGTCCATTGTATAAAGTAAATGCAAAGTTAAGATACTTGCCTGAGCTGCTGCTTACAATTACGCAACTTAGTTTTATCTTTTATATCAAGACCTATCATTAATAAGATAATTCGTTCGATTAGAATAATATATCATATCACATAGTACTACTATTTGCAGTCAACACATATACTAATCACATTGTCACATATGTTTAGCAGTCATTTGATCATAAATAAATACGTATCTAGTCAAACTATCTAAGTTCAGATCAATTTCTGAAATATTTTAGTGTACCGACGGCTTTATCGGGTAATTATCGAGTTTAAAACTCTATTCTGTAGTTCAATATTCGTTTAAATAATTTAAATATTAGTCATATTATTTTTCATAGCCATATAATAATTTTTAAATAATTACTATAATTTATCATGATTTTTTAAACACTAGAATCTTTTTTTAAATGATTTAAATATTAAATAATTTTATTATCATTAATATTTAATTAATATTACATTATTAATGAAACCATTGTCAAAATATTAAAGTTATTTATAATAACTCAAAATATTTTAAAATATTTTTATTACCCTTAAATAATTTTTAAAATAATTAAAATCATTTTTAAATAATTACCATTAATATTTAATTATTAATGTATTATTTATTAAAATATTAAAAGTCCTTAATTATAACTTAAAAATATTTTTAAAGTATTAATATTACCCTTAAATAAATTTTAAACAATTAAAATTATTTTTAAATAATTATCATTAATATTTAAGTATTAATGTATTCTTTATTAAAATATTAAAAGTTATTAATTATAACTTAAAATATTTTTAATTCATTTATTTTCTTTTTAAATAATTTTTAAATCAATAAAACTATTTTTAAATTATTTATTTAATATTATTATTAAATAATTCTAATATCATTTAATATTAAATTATTAATAAAATTTACCTTTAAATATTAAAAGTTATATTTTATAACTTAAAATATTTTTAAACTATTTATTTTCATTTAAAATAATTTTTCTAATATTAAAATCATTTTTAAACTAATTTATTTAATATAATTATTAAATAAATCTAATAGCATTAATATTAAATAATTAATAAAATTTATATTAAAATATTAAAAGTTATGTTCTATAACTTAAAATATTATTAAATACCTTTTTATCATTTAAAATAATTTTTAATATAATAAAATTATTTTTAATTAATTTATTTAATATATTTATTAAATAAATTAAATATTAATAATATCCAAATAAATATTAATATTTATGAAAAATATGTCAAACTATTAAAAGTTAATTTTTATAACTTAAAATAATTTTTAAAACTATTTTTGGAATTTTTAATAATTAATTTCTATTTTTAAATGATTTTTAGAAAATAAATTAAATAAAATAATTAAATCTGTCGCTATAGCCTTTAGCGACAAAATCTGTCGCCTTAGGTGTTCTTGAGGCTCAAGAAAATTCATAGCCACTTATCGAGTGACCTATTTTGACCATTGATCATTCACTGTGTAATGTGTTTCTGGGCATGTTGTTGGTCATATCTTGTAGACATAGTGTAATACTACATGATACAACAACAAACATGATCATACAACACAAAACGAAGGAGATCTGGGCTTGCAAAGTGGCTGTCAGAGCTGTTCTTCATTTCTGGGTTACCCAGAAATGATGAACAGTTCGTGAGGCCTAATTTGGGCTTCTACAACTTGTGATTTTCGTGATGGTTTAGTGATCTAAGAGTTGTAATTTGTAGCCAACATGCAAGACAACATATCTATTACATAAAAACAGTATAACAACAACAGATCAAGCATATCTATGTCGGTCAAACCATGTCGAACGACATGTTCAAGCGTTTTCTGGGTTACCCAGAAAACAACTTTCATGATCATCCGGCTTGGTTTGACCTTCCACTACGATCCACCTATTTGATGTTTAGGAGATTTTAAGGTATAAACGTGTAGTCCAAATAACATACTACAAGTTAGATGCAGCAACAATAACATAGCAACAACAACCTGTCAGATCTGGGACCAACAAAATCTTGTCAGACACGATCTCGGCAATTTCTGGGTTACCCAGAATTTCCCAGTCATGCTCGGTCAACTGAGTTTGACCTAGAATAACATGAAATCTACACATCCTCTGACCCTGATTCCAGTTCCAGATTAAAGATATCATAACATACTACAAGTTTAAACATTTAAACAGCTAAAAACATAAACACGATGAGATCTAGAAGGTCTGACATTCGTTGTCAGACATCACAAAAAAATTCCTAATTTTTTTAAAAACTCCAAATCCGAGCCTATAGATGTTATGGATCTAACATCTATCAACCCAGATCATCATTATATACTACTTACAACATGTTTTGACATAAAAATCTAAGATCTAACACAAGATCAAAGGTCAGATTTCGTTTAGGGTTTTATACCTTACTTTGATAAATTTTGATTCTTGGCTTCTGATGTGTTATGGGTAATAGTGGGGTTTGATTTTGGAACTGAAATGCTAAGAGAATTCGTGGGTTTTAGCGAGAGAGTCTTGGATGTGTATTGTGAACAAATGAGCAAGAATGTACACTTTCTCTCTCCAATTCTATTTATAGAATTATGAAATGAACTTGGCTAACGATTTGTGGCTGAAATGTTTGTATTATTGAGCATGTGGGAAGTCAATAATTGGTCACCAACTAAAGTCTTAATGCAACAGGGGCAAATTGGTCTTCTGGCTTAGGATTTTAATGGCACAAATGTAATCTTTGCAAACCCTTAGGGTTTAACCCTAAGGTTATCAAAAATTTGAATTTCTAGGATTTCAATTTAGGGTTTAAATTAAAATAATAATAATAATAAAAAATATTAGTTTCTTTAAAAATGTAATTTAGAATTCACTAAATATAATTAGTTTTCGAATTACATTACTTGAATATTTAGGGTTTAAGATCCACTAATTAACATTAAGGCTTAGAATAGCAATTAGCCTTTCATTTTAGCAAATTAGGGTTACTAATTTAAAAACTAGGATTTTCAAATATTAATTAGGGTTTTCCTAATTAACAAAAATTCTATAATACGCAACATCATTCATATAACACAATTACTACACAGTCTTGAACACGTATTTAGCTTTTGAACTAGGGTTTAACAAATTAATATTATATTATTATTCTCCTTCCTTAATCAAAATCCAAAATTAGGGTTTGGATTCCATATCTGATTTATCTTGCACAAATAGTATTATTAACTAAGTTAAAATTATTAACTTAAAAATCTTGAATAAACTTACTTAATAAAATAATTATTATAATAATTCTAATCATTATTTCACATATTATTTAAATAATATAATAATCAAATTTTCGTAGAAAATAAATAATAAAAATATTTTTACTATAAAATTAATTATTATAAGAATATAATTTATAATAATCAATAATTCTAAGATAAAATTATTCATGTAATAAATAAATTTTTATTTATCACATAAATACTTACACATTACCTGGCATATATTTCCACCTTTAAAATAAAAAAAATTTATACGCAAAATTTCTTATTTATTTATATAGAAAATATCGGGTTATTATAGGTTATGGGTGAAATGTGCAAATTTTATAAAATAAGCAAGTTGTTATAAAATATTCATGGTTGTCGGGGAATATTCGTTTGGTCGTGAAATATTCTTGCTGTCGGGGAATATTCGTACGATGGCGCAGCCATTTGTGGGTCCCATAACGAAAAATTGTGGGATGAAGAAAACGACAAATATGATTTTTTTATAATTAACGGCGTAGTTGTTACCGTTAACACTGTTGAAATACCCGGTGGTTAAAGTACAGTAATACGCATGATTGCACAGTAGCACACGGTATTGCACAATATTTTTTGGATTATTGATTCTTACGTAAGAACGCACTACTCAATAATTGCTATAATAATTATTGTTCAATATTTATTTTATTGATTCAATAATTGCTACGCTGATATTTTATATTATTGTTATTTCAATAATTGTTACTGCACAATATTTTCCATTATCAGATCAATAATTCATATTATTTGAATAATATTATTAGATAGCATTATTGGTAATGTCTAAGAAAGTTCTGTCTAGAAAAGAGATTTGGTCACCTAATTGCGCGCTAGTAAGGAAAAATTCTTAACGAAAAGCCCCATCTTTCCTGTGAACGACCTGGTTGTCATTATTGTGATTCTCTAATATTATTTGTGAATAATTAATTATTGATTTATATGGTAAAAAAATATTTATTTTATGTGGATATTAATGAAGGAATTAATGTTGTGGTATTTTATCAGTATTTTGTCAGAATTGAGGTATTAAAAATCATTCGTATATGGATTTCGGTCATTTTCTTTTTGGAATTTGGAAAAACTTACTTCTACAAATTTATAGAGAATTAAATTTCTTATGAAATGAACATAAAATTCGTATTTTTCTGATAAAAGGCTATTTATTATGAATTATTGAAGTTTCAAAAATAAATATTTTTATTAAAAACATGGGTGGGCCCCACTTTTAGTTGTTGTGGAATTTTCTAAAGTTAATGGGCCCCACTTGTGGTGTGCTGAGTTCGGCCAAGAGGTGTGCGTGAAATTTTTTATTAAAAATATTATTTTATTAAATTTTAGTCTACTTTGGCGTTTTGACATTTTCTTATAAATAGATTGCTTAAGTTAGAATTGAAAATCACACCAGAATCAGAAGTTTTCTCTATCTATAATATCGAGCGTATTTTTGCGAGTATCTAGATACATTGAGAGTTGCTATTTAGTGCAAATTTCCTTCAACATTATATCTGATATTCCGGTCAGAAGTATTGTTCTTTTGAGGTATGAGATGTTATTTTCTTCGTAAATGATGTTATTTCGTTCAATATCATTATGCCGAAATATTGGTATGAATTTTATTATGAAATTTTTACCTTTTTATGTCGAGATTACTAGACATGTATACGGCACTATTCACGTATACTACACTATTCACGAATATGGTACTATTCACAAAGTATGATTTTTCTTATAAAATTTCTACCTTTTTATGTAGGGGTTACTATTCACGTATACGACACTATTCACGAATACGATACTATTCACGAATACGACACTATTCATAGAAAAATTAAATTTCTTTTCTTTATCCAAGTTGTCTGTTATGGTTACTATATTTGATTGTATCCATTTTTTGATATTCATTCTTGAATTTTGCTCCACAATTGATTATTATGGAGTATTTTTAAACTTGGATAAACCGAAGTACGAATCCCTAATCTTTGTCCTTTTATCTCACTGGATTCGTTTTTTTTAAGATATTTTTCATCATTCTCAGTCCTAAATGATGATATAACTGAATATCTTTGGCCTGTAGTGCAAAGATGAATGATTACTTGATGAATATATTTGGCCCGTAGTGCAAAAATGGACAGGTGTTGAGATGAGCATGTCCAACTGGTGATACAAATGAATATCTTTGGCTCGTAGTGCAAAGATGAATATTTGGTTCAAGATGTATATTGATTGATGTTACAGGGATAAAATATTGATGATGGACTTTTAAATTATAGAAGATAGTACACTTCATTCTCTACTTAACTCTTCTAATGAATTGTTATTTCCGCTGTGAATATTGATCTAAAACTGGTTGTCCATTATATTTTATCTGATGTATTGAAGGCTAACTGTAACACCCCAGTCCCACATCAAAAGATAGGAGAAAAATTTATCTGTATATAAGGAAATAAGTTACTACCAATAGTACCTTCAAGTCATAACCTTTTGGGAGCCTGTGGTGGGCTAAGATGACCCAAGAAGATACTATTGGGCCAGTGGTTTGAGGCCTTATTTTGATGGATTCGATTCGGACTTGGGATTTGACCCGAGATTTATTCTGAACTCAGGATTTGACCCGGATTGTTTCATATGGTATCAGAGCTGACTCTCGAAAGCTCGGGTCAGGTTATCCGATTGGGTTGTCGGAGGTCGGGGACACGAAGGCTGGTGGTATTATCCTACAATAGAGAGATGGAGGTCCGGAGGTATGGACACGAAGTCAGCTGGTATTATCCCACAATGGCTAGAGAGGCAAAGATCTTTGGGCCGTGTGTGTGATTGGTTCTGACGAGGACTTCAGAAATTTAAGTGGGGGAGTTTGTAACACCCCAGTCCCACATCGAAAGATAGGGGAAAAATTTGTCTGTATATAAGAAAATAAGTTACTACCAATAGTACCTTCAAGTCATGACCTTTTGGGAGCCTGTGGTGGGCTAAGATGACCCAAGAAGATACTATTGGGCCAGTAGTTTGAGGCCTTATTTTGATGGATTTGATTCGATTTGGACTTGGGATTTGACCCGAGATTTGTTCTGCACTCGAGATTTGACCTGGGTTGTTTCATATGGTATCAGAGCCGACTCTCGAAAGCTTGGGTCGGATCATCCGATCGGGTTGCCGGAGGTGGGGACACGAAGGCTGGTGGTATTATCTCACAATAGAGAGATGGAGGTCCGGAGGTGGGGACACGAAGCCAGCTGGTATTATCCCACAATGGCTAGAGAGGCAAAAATCTTTGGGCTGTGTGTATGGTCGGTTCTGACGGGGACGTCAGAAATTTAAGTGGGGGAGTTTGTTACACCCCAGTCCCACATCGAAAGATAGGGGAAAAATTTATCTGCATATAAGGAAATAAGTTACAACCAATAGTACTTTCAAGTTATGACCTTTTGGGAGCCTGTGGTGGGCTAAGATGACTCAAGAAGATACTATTGGGCCAGTGGTTTGAGGCCTTATTTTGATGGATTCGATTCGGACTTAGGATTTGACCCGAGATTTATTTCGAACTCGGGATTTGACCCGGGTTGTTTCACTAACGATAATTTATTCTACATTATCTTAGTCATAATATTCTTTATTGGGCTAGTTGGGCTCACCCTTTTCCTTTTTGTTCCATTTTTCTTCTCAGGAGGCGAGAATATAGTAGGAACTAGTCGGGGTGTGGAGTGATGGATCCAGACAGTTATTTTAGCAACCCTCACTATTTTGTAAAATAGTGTATCAATAATTGTAATGAGAACTTATTTGAGTTTAGATATTATCTAGAAGATAATATTTATATTTAAACTCACATCTTATGTGTTGTCATATTTAGCACGACAATTATAATAATGAAGTTGTAGTTATTTTATATACCATGTATTTGGCGACTTAGAATAGGTTGTGTGGACCTATTTTGGGGGCGTCACATCAACCATCAAATATTAAGATTGTACCACAACTTAAACTTTATCTTAACTTATCCGAACCATTAAAACTATAATGTTCGTTAAGTTGATTTCTTATTCCTTATGGCTTTTTGGCAACTAAATGCCATACCTCAGGATTTATTCTTATCGTCTAAGTTATACAGTCTTTTGTATACTCAGAACAATCATTTAATGTCAATACTATGCGTACATAGCGTCAAACATTTTACATTACCTTTTTCATATCTTATAACGTCCGGTTCATTCGACTCGGAACGTTGTCCAAGTTATTATTACTAACTCAGCTTCTTAACGTTATACATCATTGTCTTTATTATTTTACAGTCAAATCATACACGGCGTGTAGGTTCTATGTGACGCCCCCAAAATAGGTATACATCACTTATTCTGAGTCGCCAAATATATGGTACAGAAACAACTACAACTTTATTAATACCATTGTCGTGTAAAATACGACAACACATAAACTGTGACTTTAAATACAAATATTGTCTTCTAGACAATATTCACACTCAAATAAGTCATCATTACAATTATTGATATAATATTTTACAAAATAGTGAGGACTGCTAAACAACTATCTAGAACCATCATTCTACACCCCGACTACCTCTCGCTATATTCTCGCTTCTTGAGAAGAAAAATAGAACAAAAAGAAAAAGGGTGGGCTCAACTAGCCTAGTAAAGAATATTATGACTAAGATAATATAGAACAAATTATCGTTAGTCCTCAACAGAGAAAAATCTGATAGAATATAATAGATAACAAGTTTTAGATCAACAACTGCAGCGGAAACAGCAATCCAGTAGAAGAGTCAAGTAGAGAATGAATTCTACTATCTTTTAAGATTTAAAAGTCCATCATCAATATTTTATCTCTATAACATCAATCAATATAAATCTTGAATCAAATATATTCATCTTTGCACTACATGCAAAAGATATTCATTTGTATCGCCAGTTTGTCATGTTCATCTAAACACCTGTTCATCTTTGCACTACGGGCCAAAGATATTCATCAGTTAATCATTCATCCTTGCACTACAGGCCAAAGATATTTAGTAATATCATCATTTAGGACTGAGAATGATGAAAATATTTTAAAGAAAACGAATCCAATGAGACAAAAGAACAAATATTAGGGATTCGTACTTCGGTTTATCCATGTTTAAAAACACCCCATAATATACTATAGTGGAGTAAAATTCAAGAATAAAGATCAAAACATGGATACAATCAAAGATAGCAACAAAAATAGACCTCTGGGACAAATAAGAGAAAATTTCAGTTTTCGGTGAATAGTGCCGTATACGTGAATAGTAATCCCGAAACAAAAAGGTAGAAATTCCACAATAAAATTTATATCAATATTTTGGCATAATGATATTGAAAGAAATAATATCATTTATAAAAAATAACATCCCTTACCTCAAAAGGACAATGCTTCTGACTGGAATATTGGATATAATACTGAAGGAACCTGCACCGTATAGCAACACACAAAGTATCAAAATACTCACAAAAATACACTCTATAATATAGAGAGAGAAAACTTTAGATTCTTGTGTGATTTTCAATTCTAACCTAAGCACCCTATTTATAGAAAAATGCTTAGAACACCAAAGTAGAAAATTTAATAATATATTAAAAAAACTTTCATGCCCACCTTAGAAAATCTGAATTCAGCATGTTTACCACTCATGTGGGGCCCACCCAATTGCAAAAAATATTTTACTTAAAATAAATGTTTTAAACTCCAAAAATCAATTATTCTGGAACTTCAATAATTCATAATAAATAGCCCTTTTATCATAAAAATTTGAATCTTATGTCCATTCCATAGGAAATTCAATTTTCTACAACTTTGTAGTTTTAAGTTTTTTCAAATTCTAAACAGAAATTGACCGAAATCTACATACGGACGATTTTGCAGGCTATAATCAAATTTCAGTCAAAAATGGGGTCCACCAACATGTTTAACATGTTTTTAGCATTTATTATAAATAAAATACTCTTCCTCCTCAATTATTCATATATCACACATTCATTGTAAAAATATCACCATTATGAATTATTTTATCAGAAAAGATAAAATATCAATTTTCAACAATTGTCACTTTTTTAAAAATTCATCTATTTATATCCACATAAATAAATATTTTTCTTATCATATTGTAGACACTCGAAATTTTCTGTACACCTGTCACTGACATTGCAGGAGAGCAGATTCGTCTTTTAAGAGGGAACCTTGAAAGACGATCCATATCCATGCCGGATACTACCGGAAGTTCAGCATCAACCCCGGATCGCAATCTAGGAGTAATAATCTCAGAAATAACCCCGAGGCATGCAGATACAATACCGGAACACACACCGGAGAAGACTGATTAATCTCAGAGATAACCCCGAGGTATCCAGTCTCAGTCCCAACCATGGGAATAGCCACCAACCTTGGTGATAACCCCAAGGAAGGCAATTTCGGCGATAACCCCGAAAATGGTTGTTACAAATGCAACCAGCTTCAATCTCGGCGCTCACAACGAGATCCACTGTACCAGCCTGGTGATAACATCGGGAAGACAGACACACCTCAAAGATGACAATGAGAGGACCTTCAACAAATTACAGCAGTCCAATCTCAGCAAAGCTGGGCAACATCTGCTTTATCAGCCCAATCTGGCGATAACACCGGTGAGGGGAAACATCGTCATCTGACCAACACGATGTCACACCACGTCACCTCAACATATCTACGCAACAATATCCCACAAGACTAATCAATCCCGAGTGACTATTGTGTGGGGTAACGGATGAAAGTTGAAGCTTGAAGACTGGAGGGCATCGTCCCATCTTCAATGACTTCGCACAAACTCTAATCCCATGCCATCGTACAACTCTCGACAACGGCAGTCCGAAATAGGTCATGTATACCTCAAACGGATGCCTGGATTGCACTTCTAAAAGTTCGAGTAGATATTACATTGCCTGAGTGCACGTACTTCGAGACGACCTGAGCCAAAAAAACTGGGCCCACCCGAGTTGCCTCTGGTACACCTGCGGCTCAGCCACAGGCTCCACTCTCTATAAATAGAGGGCTTGGGGTGGCCATTTTGTAAGAGAAAACGGCGAGGAAGCCCTGTCCAATTTGCTCTGTACTCACCCCAGATTGAGTGCTTTCTCATTTTAAACACTTGTGAGCTCACATATAGCTTATTTTGTACCTACAAAAGCTAGTGTTTATCCACTTTAAAGATATTAAAGTCTTCTTTGGCAGTCCACTGTAAGCCTTCTTTCATACTTTAAAGTTTTTCTCTTCATCTTTGCACACACCCTTCTACACGTTGAGAGTCGTGTTGCACATTTTGCCCGAACTTCGGTCAGTGGTTTATTTTTAGTTTGTATATATATATATATATATATATATATATATATATATATATATATATATATATATATGGACTAACAATATCGAATTATGCCTCGATTGAGCCTAGACTTCGGTCTGGAGCGTTTAATTGGTTTTGTATATATATACACTTATATATATGAACTGCGTGTCGAACTCTGTTCGATGAGCCTAGACTTATGTCTGGTACTTTTAATGGCTTTCTTATATATGTAATTATATATATATGAACTACTATCGAACTTTGTTCGGTGAGCCTGGATTTCACATCTGATGCGTTTACTGCTTTAATATATATATACTTATATATATTAATTGTTGTTGGACTTTGTCCGATGAGCCTGGATTTGATATCCGGTGCGTTTACATACTTATATATATATATATATATATATATATATATATATATATATATATATATATATATATATATATATATATATATATTTACATTTCGTCCCACCTGGAGTTTACTTCGTGGTGGTTGACCGTTTTTACAGCTTTCTGTACATTTCGTCCCGCCTGGAGTTTCCTCCGTGGCGGTTGATAGCTTTTACAGCTTTATTTACGTTTCTGATCCCCCATGGAGGTACTTCGTGGTTGGTGATCATGTCTGTATATATATATTTACAGCTTTTATATATATACCTGCTTACTGCTTTCATATAAATTGCAGTATTCTGTGCGCCTAGGAATCATGTGATCACAGATTCATCCCATTGGATCTAGATTCGGTTCCCGTGATGGACATTTTCAGCTGTGAGCTGCTTATAAATTATTCTGCGGTGTCTGGATTTTCTCAGATGGTTTACATACCCACGAGGAATTCAACACCTCTTTGTACATTACTTTCGTACGGATGCCTCACATCTATCAAATAAAATCAATCCAGCCGAATACGGAATAAAATAGGAGTGTAAAAGGTCTCAATTACTATTGAGCATCAAGGTTTGAAAAACCTCTTTTATAAAACATCAATGCCATATCTTGCTTAAAATTGAATTTTTACATAAAATTCAAATCCTGTGTATATAGGTGCGAACGAGGCCTTGCACTACTTCCAAATAACAGCACATTGACCCACACACACACACACATATTCAGATAGCAGTTTCTTGAAAAGAGGCGGTCACCGTGGTAACACGGATGTCAGGGGGTGCCTAACACCTTCCCTCCGCATAACCAAGTCCCCGGACCCTAATAAATCTCGGTTTCACCGACCCGTTTAGCAGTGTCACATCACTGGGTCAATGTGCAAACCTTTTCTTGGTTGTGTTGGTACAACCATTTAAAAAACCAACTGGCGACTCTTATAGTCCAATCGTCAACATTATACATGTCGGACCTTTTTCACTTGTTTTTTCAAACAAATCTCACCTAAAATGAGAACATCAAAGAACAAGTAACGAAAAGGGACAATTAAAAATCCCGACGTCGACAGGTGGCGACTTAGTTGGGGACTCCAGTAAGAGGACTTAAGCCGCTTTTACAATTTTTTCAAAATTGTTATCTGCTTGTGTGTGGATGTTGCATTTATATTTTGTGATAAATGTGTACGAATGCATTTTCTTACTTAGTGCTTCGCACTATAAACTGCCTATGATATTAGTGCTTCACACTATAAACTGCTTGTGATATTAGTGCTTCGAACATGTCATCATGTCATACGGTGAGACGCGATGTATGTGAATATATGTTGTGTGGTCCCTCCACCAGGAGGCTATCCTGTCGGTGTTTAATTACTGGACTCGTGAGAAGACTAATTCTCTAAGGCTCAGGAAAGGCACCACCCAAATTCGCTCCAGTTGAAAGACCGGATTAACTTCCCGTCAAGTAGATTGCCTTCATGCCGAAAAGCCGCGAGAGTAACCTAAGATAGGTCAGCCTCTGATAAACCCAAAAACGAGGGAAAGTCTATTCATGCTCTTATTTCAAATTACTTGTAAAGTACAATTACTTGTAATTATCTTCCATATCTATTTCCATGTAATGAGAAATATGAAGAAATGTGTACACATATATGCTATAAACAGCTGACATCCGTTTTGCAGGATAAAATTCCTAAACTGGACACATCACATAGCATGTTATTATCCACCCTAATGACTAAACTATGCAAGTCTTTTACAGGGAATCAATCGGACCTACCACCCGTTCAAAGTCCAAAAAGGCAACAAGCCTACATTCAATCATGTCGTCATCCGACCGAACTGAACTTAATCCAGTTTCTCGCAAAGAATTCGATGGATTAAGCAAACAGATTACAGATTTGGTTGTTCTACTAAAAGAATTACACCAGTCTACACAGGGTCAGAAAATACCCATGCATGCTGAATCCTCCACACAAGGAGGAACCCAAGTCATTACAATACCTGAACTGCAGTTGGATCCGACCAACAAAACTCATGATGCTGCCTATCCCACTGGAGATCCAGACACTGATGACATCAAAAAGAAAGTCCTCGAAATGGAAGAGACTCTTCGCACTATCAAAGGAATTGGAACACACGAGAGTGTTTCATATGCTGATTTGTGTATTTTCCCTGGTATTCATTATCCATAAAAGTTTAAGACTCCTGACTTTAAAAAATATGACGGGTTAGGAGATCCTTACACACATCTAAAGGTGTTTATCGGAGAACTGGAATCTTATGCAGAGGATGAAAAACTCAGAATGCAACTGTTCCAAAAAAGTCTAACTGGAAAAGCCCGTTCGTGGTACACAAGATTAGACAATTCAAAGATCCATAGTTGGGAAGAGCTAGCACACGCTTTCTTCACCCAATACAATTTTCAATCTCAAATGGCTCCTGATCGGTATCAAATTACCAAGATCAAGAAACAGTCTAATGAGTCTTTCAGAGAGTATGCTCAGAGGTGGAGACGCCTGGCTGCCCAAGTTAGTCCTTCCATGACAGAATCAGAGATGGTCATGACTTTCATAGACATACAAGAAGCACCTTTCTATAAAAGAGTTTTAGCCGGCATCGGCAAACCATTTTCTGAAATGGTCAAACATAGGGAGATGGCTGAAATGGGATTGAAATTCAAAAAGATTCAAGACCTAGCTGCACTCAAAGCGGTTGCTGATCACATCTAATCTGGAAATTATGGGAACAACCCCCAGAGGGTCCATAACAAGAAAGAAGAGGATGTTTCCCTGATACTACAGGGTCCAAAAGGCAGTCAAAACATGCCTATCCAGAGGAGAAATTACACTCCCTTTCAAGCATAGTCTTCAAACCCTCCAGTACCAAAAGGTGGAGAAGTCAAACGACCTCGAGTATTCACACCCTTAGGGGACACCCTCGAGAACATTCTCAATCTTCTAACAACACAGAAGAAAATCACACATCTTCTTCCACCAGCCAGCCCTAATGGTCGGGGTTTTAATGCTGCTCGAAAATGTGCTTATCATGCCGGGGCACCTGGACATGATACTCAGGATTGTTGGGCCTTGAAACACAAAATCCAAGACCTGATAGACAACGGGGAAATCGTGGTCACCAAACCCGATCAGCCTCATGTTCAAGACAACCCTCTTCCTCAACACAAAGAAGAAGAGGTCAATATGATCAATTGGAGCAGTGGACAGAGTTCCAATTTCAGCTGTGAATCCTCCCAGACCCCCAAAGATGGTGATGATAGATGGGATTATGCCAAGTTCTAATTCACAATGGAACGAAAGATGAAAGCTCTCTGTAAACAAATTGAGCAATTGGCGGAACTAGTGACTTATCAGCATCAAGTGACTCGTCAGGTAATTAGCCAGGAGCATGCCAGTCTCCTACCTATTGTCATGAATATTCCCTCTTTACTTTCAGAAAATGAAATGCTGGAAGACAAAGTGATGAAGAGAGCGAATGCTAAGGCCCGTCGGGATTTTACCAACAAAAAGGAATTCACATATTTGGGCCAACCTATGGAGGAAATCCTTCATATGTTAATCAATGAAGGAAGGATTAGTTCCCTTCTACCTCCAATCAACCCCCGTTCAGGACGATACAACTCTGAGGGAGTATGTCAATATCATTCTCAATCTCGCGGTCACAGCAAAGAAGAATGCTGGGCACTCCGCCACCTTATTCAAAATTTAATCGATAGTGGCGTACTGCGTCTGGCAGATAACGACACTGTGTTACAGGCAAGTGAGGATTCGTGTCCTACTAAGTGGAAGAGTGTAGTAGCAGTCATATCCACTGAAAGTGATGGGGTCAACAAATCACTTGTCATGCCAGTAATTCAACTCAAGGGAATCAACAATCCTTTGAAAGTGGCCGCTCCCGAGCCAATCAACTTGTCATACAGAGCACAATATCCTATTGTTAGCTTGCGCGCAGTTCCATAGAATTATGGAGAAGGTGAAGAATCCACCTCACATATAACTGCTGTAGTGTCGAAGGAGAATCCACTATATCTTCCCCAACGGGTAATGAAGCCTGTCATCAAGTCTAAGAGGAAAGTACCCATTGAGAAGATTGAAAATTTCCTCCGCACTATGGGTCATAACGAAGCCAAGGTGGTTTTAAGCTTGAAAGAAGCTCCACAACAGATATCAATCTTGGACTTGGTCCTGACCTCCGAGAATCACCGGAAGGTCTTGTTAAAGGTTTTAAAAGAAGCCTATCTACCGACATCAGTTGATACGAAAAAGTTTCAACATCTGGTTGATCACATTTTCAACAACAATGTGATATCCTTCACTGATGATGACATACCGCCCGAAGGGACCGGTCATTGCAAACCGTTGCACATTTCGGTCTTGTCCTCCGGATATATAGTGGCGGGAGTTTTAATAGATGGAGGTTCCTCTCTGAATATCTACCCATATGCTACCTTGGTGAAGATGAATATCAATCCCAATCAAATTTGAAGTAGTCATACCATCATCAAAGCTTTTGATGGAGCCCGTCGTAACTCGGTTGGAGTAGTTGAGCTGCCAATTGAGATTGGTCCTCATACATTCTGCGTATCCTTCAATGTGCTCAAGATAGATTCGGGCTACAACCTGCTCTTGGGACGACCATGGATTCACATGGAAGGGGAAGTCCCCTCCACTCTTCACCAACAGTTGAAATATATCATCAACAATAGGTTGGTCACAGTCAACGTTGAACCGAAGATTCCTCAGCATGGGGACATGCCACTCATCAATGCCAATAAGGATGTTGAGCCAATTAGTTTTCATGCTTTGGAAATAAGCAATACCCAATACCATGCTATTAGAACGCCACTGCCCGAACCCCAGATTTCTGCCGAGGTAATGTCGGCCACGCAAGAAATGATGTCGTTGGGTCATAAACCAGGACAAGGGTTAGGTAAAGATTGTCAGGGTGTCAAGTACCCTATTCGCTTAACGAAGCAAATCGAGACAGTTGGACTAGACTATTCTGCCAACTCTAGTAACAGGAATCCTTATAAGCATCAGCAGATTCCTGCATCTTCAACCATGCGGCGTTTAGCTTCGCCTTCAAGCTCTGAGTCCGCACAACCTCCCGTAAAGGTGCCAGCCAATATAATGGCGATGTTATTTTCCAAGGCGGTACCGGTAAAGGAGAAAGAAATCTTTGTTCCAGATCCCGCAGTGGAGGAAGAGGAACGAAGAATCAAGCAAGATGTCATCAGGATGATGTTCGGCATACGCATCATTGTTCATGATGAGCATACCAACAGATACACCCCAGACGATGATTGCCCAGACGTAATGGCTATCATTCAGGACAGGGAAGATGATGATAATCCCTCTATCACTGCGGTTCACCCGGAATTTGCTATTGCCAATTAGAATAGCATTCCTTGCATTGGTCGTCAAGGGTAAAGCGGGCAGAAACTCTTTCTGCCCTGTAGATATAATAACTGCTTACTTTTCTGTACAATATTAGTGTTTTATTTTGCCAGTATATGCTAACACTGTGTATAATCAACGCATTTCATATATACTAAGTGAAAGCATATTTTGTTTTAGGACTCTGAATTTAAATGTGCCTGTACTTGCTGATACGGTGCCTCTTCTCCACAAGGATTGTACCTTTGATGTAGAGATGAATTCTGCCTTGGTGGATATACCAGATGACATTGAGGTGCCTCCAGAGATTCAAGAATGGGTTAAAGACAAACCTAAACCCAATCTTGATCAAACCACTCTTTTCAATCTCGGAACCTTAGGAAACCCTAAGTTAATCCAGATTGGTTCAGACCTTACCCCAAACCAATGGAATGACATGGTTACGCTATTAACCCAGTTCCAGGATGTGTTTGCATGGTCTCATAAGGATATGGTGGGTTTGTCCACTGACATTGTCCTTCATCGCATTCCCATTAAAGAGGGATTTAAGCCAGTCAAGCAAAAGCTTCGACGATTGAAACCTGAATGAAGTTTAAAGGTGAAAGAAGAAATTGTGAAACAGTTTCAAGCCAGCATTATAATGGTGTCTACATATCCTGAGTGGATATCCAACATCGTGCCCGTACCTAAACCTGGAGGGGAGGTGCGAGTTTGCGTGGATTACCGGGATTTGAACAAAGCTTGCTTAAAAGATAGCTTTCCCGTGCCATTTATCCACATTCTCATTGACAATACTACGCAATACGACATGTACTCCTTTGCAGATTGCTTTGCAGGGTATCATCAGATCATGGTTGCCGAGGAAGATCGTGAAAAAACTGCTTTCATCACTCCTTGGGAAACTTTTTGCTATAGACGGTTGTCATTCGGCCTCATCAATGCTGGAGCTACCTACCAACGAGCTATGATGGCTCTTTTCCATGACTTAATGCATAAAGAGATTGAGATCTACGTGAATGACATTATTGTCAAGTCTCGAAAGGAGGATGACCATATTTCAACAGGTTGCGTAAGTACAACTTGAAGTTGAATCCAGCTAAGTGCGCCTTTGGCGTTAAATCAGGTAAGTTGCTAGGATTTCTAGTCAGCCACAAAGGGATAGAGTTGGATCCTGCCAAAACCCAAGCCATCACTGAAATGCCCATTCCTCAAATAGAAAAGGAAATACGGGGATTTTTGGGAAGAATCAAGTTCATTAGCGGATTTATTTCCCAACTCACAGCAACCTGTGAGCCAATCTTCAAGCTATTAAGGAAGAACTCCTCCATGAAATGGAATGAGGAGTGCCAGAATGCCTTCCTTACAATCAAGAAACAGCTAATTAAAGCTCCCATCTTGGTACAACCCAGGAATGATGTTCTCCTGTTTATGTATCTGTCCGTAAGTGACAATGCCATGGGCTGCATGCTGGGACAAAAGGACGATAGAGGCCTAGAACGAGCTATCTATTACCTAAGCAAAAGATTCAGCAGCAGTGAACACAAGTACACTCTGATCGAAAAGACGTGTTGTTCTTTAGCATGGGCTGCCATAAGGTTACAACATTACCTCCATGGGCACACAACCCATCTCATATCCCGCGTGGATCCTCTCAAGTACGTGTTCAGTAAACCCATATTGAATTGTCGACTATCTAGATGGCAGTTGATCCTACAATAATTTGACATCGTATATGTGACTCAAAAGTCCATCAAAGGTCAAGGAATTGCGGATCAACTGGCCGCCGCACCATCTGGGGATTTCAAACCCTTGGAGACATACTTCCCTGATGAAGGAGTAATGATAATTCAGCAACACCATCAGTACGATACACGCCAAACGTGGAAGATGTATTTCGATGGAGCTGTTAATATGGAAGGTTCTGGAGCTGGAGCAGTTCTAGTATCTGATACGGGGGAGTAGTATCCCGTCGCCGTCAAATTACAGTTTGTCAACACCAACAATACGGTTGAGTATGAAGGCTATCTTATGGGGCTAGAACTTGCCCGTTCAATGGGCATCAGGCGGTTAACTGTCCTTGGAGATTCGGAGTTGGTAATCAGACAATCCACCTGAATCTATCAAACCAAGGAACTACATTTGCTGCCTTACCATCGGCAGGTTTTAAAGATGGCTTTGGGATTCGAAGAAATATCCTTTCTACACATTCCTCGTAATAGGAATGATTTCGTAGACGCGTTAGCAACTTTGGCCTCCTTGATTCGCATATCAGACAAGGAACACTTGCCAAGCGTCACAATATCCCTGCACAAGAACCCAGCCTATAGAAATTACGTTGGAGAAGTATCGGATGAGCTACCTCCCATCCAACATCCTTGGTATCAGGATATCAAAGAATATCTGCGAGATGGATCTACACCCGCTGAGGCGAGCCCAACTGAACAAAGGCGGATCCACCGACTGGCTATGAAATTTTACCTGAGTGGAGATGCGCTCTACAAAAGAGATGCAGGATTGGGTCTTCTCAGATGTTTAGACAAAGATCAAGCCCAAAGGCTTATGGATGAAATCCATGGCAGAGTCTGTGGTCCCCTCCTTGTCAAGAAAGTCCTCAGGATGGGACATTATTGGCTATCTCTCAAAGCTGATTGCAATGACCATGTCAGGAGATGCTATCAGTGCCAGATTCATGGGAATGCTATACACGCCCCTCCACGGGAACTTCACAATATGAGTTCACCTTGGCCCTTCTCAATGTGGGAAATGGATGTTATCGGGCCCATTGAGCCTAAAGCTAGTAATGGTCATCGATTTATCTTTACCATGATCGACTACTTCACCAAGTGGGTAAAAGAAGCCTCCTTTCCTAGGGTTACTAAAGAAGTCATCATTGCTTTCATCAGAAATAATGTCATTTGTCGATATGGACAACCAGAGGTGATTGTGTCCGACAATGCCAAGAACCTCAACAACAAAATGATGGGGGAATTATGCAGTAAATTCCACATCAAACACCTCAACTCAGTCATCTATCGTACGAAGATGAATGGTGCTGTTGAAGCGGCTAACAAAAACATCAAGAAGATTATGCAAAAGATGTCCGCCAATCACAAAAATTGGCCTGACCTATTGCCTTTGACCTTGTTAGCCTACAGAACCTCAATGCGCACTTCCACTGGGACCACCCCCTACGCATTTACCTATGGGATGGAAGCAGTGCTCCCCATAGAAGTTGAGATGGAATCCCTCAGAGTATTGATAGACGCTCAGTTGGATGAAGATCAATGGGTACAAGATAGGTATCACCAATTGTCTCTAATAGACGAAAGACGAACCGCGACTATCTTCCATGGTCATTTATATCAACAAAGGATCGTCCGATCCTACAACAAAAAAGTCTTGCTACGGCAATTAAGACAACATGACTTGGTTTTAAAGAAAATCCTAGACAACCAAGATCAAGCTAAGGGAAAATTCGCTCCTAACTAGGAAGGCCCGTTTATTGTCAAGGAAGTATTGACAGGAGGCGCTCTCAATTGCAAGAAATGGACGACGATGAATTTCCGCAACTCATCAACTCAGACGCCATGAAACAATACTATGTCTGAAGTTACCATCAAGTAAACATCCTGGTGGTAGACCATCAGGTCACCAGTCATTCCGGTTCTTTAAACCTTTACCACAAACAACTTTTCTACACTTTGCCCCTCAGGGAAACATACCTTTCAAGCAAGCAGCCTGGCTTTCTCCTTTGCGTTCCTATAACTTAGGTCATCCCACTGTGGATTGAACCTTTTGCGTATACAGTTTGGCTACCCATACATGGGATCAAACTTTTCACCTGCAGTTTATCCTCAACCTAGGATTAAACTCTCTCCTCCCCGCACTCTGACCTGCACATGGGATTACGCTTTTCATCTCACCCTGAGGGGCGAACTACGTCGACCTGATCTCCTTTTCAATAGGAGTATGTAGGCAACCATTTCATATGGCCCGGTCGAAATAAAACAAAAACAACAAAAACATTTCCACCCTTTTCCTTAAAAAAAATAAAAAAATAAAAAAAAATTAAAACATTCCTACACCATTCCTGCCACATACAGCGTTGAACCTCTTACACCAGGTTCGAACTACGCAGACCTGATCTCCTCTTCAATAGGAGTACGTAAGCAGCCATTCATGGTGCGGTCTCACCCTCTACCAAAACACAAACCCTTATCAGTTGGTACTGGGATCATCCTTCAATCCACTACATTTCATTCGGCTTCAGACCAAAGGGTTGGAATTACCTGAACTCCTCCCAACTAGGAGATTCGGTGACCATCTAAGCTGCGGTCATACCAATCCATAAGAGATGGAATTAACTAGGCTTCTCCTAAATAGAAGTATTGGCGACCATCTGTGGTGCGATCAATCTCAGAGAGGAAAGCCACACTCCTCTCCTCATTTCCATACAGAAACCAGTCCCAAGACACCGAGAGATGGTAGGGATACATACAGATCGATGATCCATTCTGAACTATCCAGAGACAACTCAATGTCCATCCACCCAGGAGAAATTCAGAATACATCAAGATCACAAGCCCTGAAGCAGCAGGCAAAATATCAAGCAAGTAACAAAGCATATCTAAAAGGGAAGTGATCCAAAAATATATTTCTCTGTCATATATATAATGATGTTTGATATACACAATGTAAACTATACATGACAAAATGGCTAAGCTAGTCTGTGCAGGAAAATACAAGATCATCTACAAGTTAGGGTATATGCGAGCTAACAAGCCCAACATGGCGTCCCTCTCAGAAGATGGAGGTGAAGCTGTGGTCTCCTATATGAGAATATCCATACGACCCAACAGATCTGCAGCCATCTGCATGGTGACCATATGATCATCAATATATTCGCTCATCTCTATGATCATGCCAATGGTAAGGGACCTCAGTGCAGTACTATCTGTGATGGCTACATCCCGGGCAGATATGGTGATATCCCGCTCAACTATCACTACATCTCTGGCTGATATAGCCTCATCCCACTCAACGACGGTGACATCTCTACGAGCCAAGGCCTCGTCTCTCTCCAATAGAGCGGCCTCCCTCCCATCAAGAGCAGTCAACATCATAGATCGAATCTGATCTCTCTCAAAGATCATCAGATGAAGACTCTGCTCTAAGTACTGTGCCGAGTGCTGAATCACAACAGTACTGGTACTAGGAGAATCCAGAAGAAATGTTGGCAACCCAGCAGTATGCTCCTCCTCAATGTAGGTATCAATGTCCTCCATGGGCTCTACATCATCTAACTCGCGCTCCGGTACTGCAAACACTGCTATAGCCGATAAAATCTCTGTCTCCATCCATGCGGAATACTCTGCGGAATAACCAGGATGACTGACAGAAAAAGCCGCTATCTCACACCAATCCCAACAGGCGTATACCCGAGATCGGTCCTCTGCTGAGAGGTACCGAGAAGCTGAACGCTGACCTGTCGCCCCCTCAAAAGGATAAAAATCCTGGAACTGGTCGAACTGCGACATCACGGTCAATGGGTGATAAGCGGTCACTCCCCTCAAACCAGCCAGAGGGAGATAGTCCATGCCCGGAGCATGAGTAATGAAGCTGTATGGTGAGCTAAGCCCCGAACACAGCAATATGCTGAATGGATCTCTGATATCTGCCAGGAATGTGGACTAGGACAGAGCATCTATACACTCTGATGGCTGAAAAGAGTATGACATAGCTACATCATGGGTGAAGCAGTACCCATGCCGTCTAAAAGTACCAATCGGTCTCAAGTGAGACATGAACCACACATATAGCATGATTGAGCTACCTGTGAACACTTCTGTAGGATAAGTGCAGCAGTAGGATGCCAATCGCAGGATCTCTGGTACAATCATAGGTACAATGGTACGACCCTCCCTGAGAGCTCTCACGGCCAGGACAACGCCTATATCTATCTCATCCATATACTGCGACATATATACATATGACAATACACATAGCATCAATACGTCAACTCTGGCCAAGCGCCAATGAGCCTCCGGTGTGGTGAAATCCCCGGAATGTCGTGAATAGCTATCCTCCAAGCCAAATCTGTCATACAAAAAATGCTGGGATATCAAGTGGCCAGATGTCAACTCATCCTGTACCACTCTGCGCCTCAATCCTGTGAGAGTCATGAATCGTCTGCTCATGTCTCCCAAAGCCAGATGCACGCAAGGTCTGTCTAGAGGCAGCATCGTCAATCGTGCATACTCCTCCAGAGTAAGAGTCAACTCATGGGTGCCAAATCAGAATACCTTCCTATCCGGTAGCCAATGCTCTATCATCCCGTCCACAAATCCTGCAGGAACCTGAAAAGTCAAAAAGGTCATGGTATTCTGCAATAAATGATCTACAGTCACCCTGTATGGTGGTGATATGCTATCATACCACGATCTCATACCCGATACCACCACTGACGGTGGGGTATGATCTATGCGGCTAACTGTCGAAGAAGACATCTGTGCGGGCCGTGTCATAAGACCATCTAGGGGTCAATACCAAATATCTCTGGACATACATACATATGCATAACATGATACATGCATAACAGATAATATATAGCAATATGATATAGGGAATGAAAAAATAGTGCATACATTCCTAAGTATATCATCATCTAATACATCATCTCTGTACAGCTACAAATACAGGGAAATGGGGCACAGCCACCCAATATCTAACAAAGGCCTATCAAAAGATATAGTGAGAATGGGGCACAGCCACCCAATATCTAACAGAGGCCTATCAAAAGATATAACGAGAATATACATCTGAAGAAGACAATGGTGTCGATGTCCACATCATCAATCCTGTCCACCTGATGTAACTCCTCCTGAGTCACTGGATCTCTATCAACAGGGATGTCAGGCCTATATAGAGGAGGATCTGCACCGGTAAAACCGAATGGGTCACCTGAGGGGCCAGCGCCGAAGCTGGAAGGATCAAATGAAGCCACCTCTGTCGGGTCTCTGCCCAAATACCGGATAAATATATGTGCATGGTCCAACTGCCGGGTCAAACTATCAATCTGGGTCATATGAGTCGGATCTCGGACACAAGCAATCCAATCCGTCATCATCAAAGATCCTAGAACCATATCCCCCATAAACTGTGTGGCGCGGGACTGGGCTCCAATAGTGCAAGGGGACCACCACCGATGGAACGTCTCCTGAGTACATGGACCCTCTGACAATGCAAAACCGTCAACCCCCAACAATGGGATATCAATGACGGGTGACTGCGATACAGGCCAATAACGCCTGGCAGGAGGCAAGATCGATATACGAATCTCCCCTGTGGTGCTCCTAATAGCACGTTCTCCTAAATAGAGCTCCCAGCCTCCATCTGTTAAGAGAGGAACTCTCCTGGAGGAAATCACATACTCGACTCCAATCGGGTATCCATCCTCAAAACCCACGGTCAGGTGTTCCCCGAAATAGGGAAGCCATGTGATGGTGTCGGTCGTCAGCAACTCCAGCTGCATACGGCAATGAGTGAATCCCTCAGCTACAAGGACCCCTGGCAGAATCGAATGATGCCATCGTCGTCCTCGTGGATAGATGTCTAAACCTAACACACTCACGGGATGCAAGCATGGAAGCCTCTCATAGGCCCAAAACTGCCAACACAAAGGCAAACATCGGCTGTCAGTTAACACTCTTAACCTATATATGGTAAATGACAAGAGAAATACTCATCAGCAGAAATGGGTAAAATCCTAGTCAAGCCTCGGTCAAACCCTATAAGCGCATACGCATGCCCCAGAGGAAATAGACAAAAGTGTAGGAACCCCAATCATACTCTCCAATACGGTCCACATCACGTGTAGCGCTGATCAAAGCGAAAGATACCGTAGAAGAGTTATCTGCTATGAAGCAGCCTCGAATGATCATCAGGAACAATCGCCGCAGAACGTGATCCCTAATTCTGACATCATCAGGCATAGGCTCACTCAATAGCCCGCTCATAGCATCTACGCTCAAAGGACCTGAACGGACAGTCCTGCCTTTGACCGCCGCCGCCGGAACTCCTAATAAGGATCTAACGGCAGTAGGGATAATATTTGCCATGCAAGGCACTGGCTCCCCTCCAAACTCCATACCTGTGATAAATCGTCAATCCATAGGCGTCATCATCACCTCGCAATCCAGCAAATGGAGTGACTGAGTCTGATGAAACCATCGCTCAGACAATGCCCTGAGATAACCCCAGGGACAACAACGGGGAAGGATGGAGAAAAATGCCCCAAATCCCTACTCATGCACTACCGCTCTATAGTCAGGATGAAGCGCCTGATACATGGAGTGAATGTTGAACCAGTTCCCTCGAGGCTGTGTAAAACCAGGAACCTGCATGAAATGCAGATCAACATCAAAACCCTTTAATCCTCATCAATAGGAAAGAAGGAAGATCAAAGTCTAACGCCATACCTCATTAGCATGCAAATACATCGATAGATGTCCGCCCAAGTCACCCAGCAACTCTGGGTTCACCACCTGAATGCTTGGAAGCTCCCTACGAGGGACAGATGCAGCAGGAGCGGGGTCCTCTATCGGAATATCCGCCTCCTCATCCTCAACGTCTGGAACATCTACCTGGACAGGACGAATCACAACCTCCACCAACCGACGAGGCTGTCTGACAGAATGGGGACGAGGCACTTTAGAAGCCCTCTGCCGTACGCCCGAAGTGGTCCTATAGGAACTGCTCGGCTGATCTGGATCCATAGTATCTGGACAATAAGTCTCCAAATCACCTCAGAAAGGGTGTGGTATTTCCTTACCTGGAGTTTTCTAGAATGCATTTTATGACTATATGCATGCATGCATTTACTTTAACATATAATAGAGTTAAAATGCATGACTACCCAATGCCTATATTTGGAAATTTTTTGCCGTAGTCCCCTTTGAAAATAGGACTATCCATATGCATACAAGCATGTCTAGGTGGCCATTCAGTAGCACACCTGCCCCAAAGTCATATACATAATATATACATTAAAAATTAAAATCATCATGCATCAGGCCAACCTCAATATCAGGAGTATTTTGCCTTGCTACCTTATGCTCATTGGACCTCAAATAGGACAAAAAATAGCAAAAAAAAGTGCCAATTTGACTGTCTCAAAAGTCAAAATTTTCACATCATTATGTCCAGCATGATTTAATACTAACATTTACTATGTTGGATATTTTTTATCTAGTCATTTGTGCATACATAATCACTACTGTGTTTAGATGCATTTCATGCGATAAATCAAAATCCAACGGACAGAAATGAGAGAAAATACAGGCATATGTTACCAGGATAGTGTAGAACACTTGTACAGTGATAGAATTTACAAAAAGCAACCCGAACTCAGATGATCTGAAAGAGGCTCACGTATTTTCCTTCGCGCAACAAGTTAAAAATGACTTGTGAGACCAACCAGCTGGAATTTATCATCCACGGTTGGCCGCAAGCCCATCTGTGGCTGCAGCAGGTGCACCTGCGGTTGTCCCATATGGGTCCCATCACTTCGGGGTCGGTCTAGTTTGAGTTGCAAAGGAGTTCTTACAAGCTGAAAAGTTCAAACCCAGGATAAAAATGCTACACGATTGAGCAGAATAGCCTGAAACCTTGGTTTTTCTGGATCCAACTGTGGCTTCCATTTCATCCATTGGTATTCGCCCGAACACAGGGTTTACTATACCTATGATTCAAGTCTGTGCATACCACATTCAGAAATACCGTACAGAGGTCCGATGCCGCCAACGTAAGGTTGTCACCCCAATCTTTTCACACGTGAAATCCCCGACGGGGGTTACAACGTGAAATCACCGGCGGGGGTTACAACGCATGCTCATCCGTTGACACACAAATCAACAAAGGTCAAGCAGCCTTGACATTATTACAGCCGATAGCGATTTAAACCTATCAGAGCTCTGGAGCTATTCGAGATTTTCACACCCGACCGCTCAGATCCCCGGCGGGGGTCACAACGCAATGTTCCATTGATTCACACGTCAGCGGAGGTCAAGCATCCTTGACAGTATATCCTACAGGATTTTTCAGCCGTTGATTCACATGTTGGTGAAGTACACGTCAACGAAGGTCAGGCATCCCTGACAGTATTTGCTGTTGGCAGTAAACCCAACAGAATCTTGGCATATTCTGGCAATACTAACCAGGAAAGGTCAATGTCATCAAAAAGGATAGATGATGTAATATGTTATACACATCCTCAAACAGATCAAGCTTTATCCCCAGAGATCTCTTACACAAAAGAGGTAAATCTGCAGGATCAAGTCATTATCCAGGAATTTGGTGATAACTCCTGTGACGCCCCCAAAATAGGTCCAATCCACCCAACCCATTCTAAGTCGCCAAATACGTGGTACAGAAACAACTACAACTTTATTAATACATTTGTCGTGCAAAATACGACAACACATATACTGTGAGTTTAAATACAAATATTGTCATCTAGACAGTATTCATACTCAATTAAGTACTCATTATACTTATTGATACACTATTTTACAAAATAGTGAGAACTACTAAAACAACTGTCTTGAACCATCATTCCATACCCCGACTAGTACTCGCTACATTCTCGCCTCCTAAGAAGAAAATGGAACAACAAGGAAAGGGTGAGCTCAACTAGCCCAGTAAAGAATATTATGACTAAGATAATATACAACAAATTATCGTTAGTCTTCAACAGGGAAAAATCTAATAGAATACAATAGACAACAAGTTTTAAATCAATAACTGCAGCGAAAACAGCAAACCATTAGAAGAGTCAAGTAGAGAATGAGTTCTACTATCTTCTAAGATTTAAAAGTCCATCATCAATATTTTATCCCTGTAACAACAATCAATAACCATCTTTAATCAAATATTCATCTTTGCACTACAGGCCAAAGATATTCATTTGTATCACCAGTCGATCATGTTCATCTCAACACATGTTCATCTTTGCACTACGGGCCAAAGATATTCATCAGAAATCATCAATCTTTGCACTACAGGCCAAAGATATTCAATTATGTCATCATTTAGGACTGAGAATGATGAAAAATATTTTAAAGGAAACGAATCCAGTGAAACAAAAGAATAAATATTAAGGATTCGTATTTCAGCTATTCCATGTCCAAAAATACCTCATAAATAATCATAGTGGAGTAAAATTCAAGAATGATCAAAACATGGATACAATCAAAGCTAGTATCCAGAATAGATATTTTGGACGAAAAGAAGAAAATTTTATTTTTAGGTGAATAGTAACTCGTGAATAGTAACTCATGAATAGTAACTCGTGAATAGTAACCCCGACATGAAAAGTTCCAAATTTGATAAAAATTCAGATCAATACTTCGGCATAATGATATTGAAGAAAATAATATCATTTAAGAAGAAATAACATCCCTTACCTCGGAAATACGGTACTTCTGACTGGAATACTAGATATAGTGCTGAAGGAAACTTGCACCGTATAGCAACACTCAAAGTATCAAATACTCACAAGAATACGCTCGATATAGAGAGAGAAATAGAGAGAAACTTGTGTTTCTGGTGTGATTTTCAATTCTAACCTAAGCACCCTATTTATAGGAAAATGCTTAGAACACCAAAGTAGAAAATTGAATATAATAATATATTTATAACCAAATTTTCCTTAGCCCACCATATCAAAAACACATTTTCCACACAAATGCACCAAAAATGAAAAACATGTTTTAAACAATTTTTGTTACAAAAATCAATTCAGACTCAAATATCCGGAACTTCAATAATTCATAATAAATAGCCCTTTTATCAGAAAATTCGAATCTCGCGAGTTTATATAGGAAATTCAATTCTCTACAACTTTGCAGAAGAAAGTTTTTCCAAATTCCAAACAGAAATTAACCGAAATCCACAAACGGGCGATTTTACAGTCAATAATAAATTTTCGGTCAAGAATTGTGTCCACCAACACACAAAACATGTGTTAATCATTTAATGCCACAAAAATACTCTTCCTCCTCATATACTCATATATCTCACATTCATTGTAAAAATATTATCATCAATATATTATTAAAATAATATATTTAAATGAATTATTTTATCAGAAAAAGATAAAATATTAATTTTTAACAATTGTCACATTAAAAAATTTTCTCCATCTATATCCACATAAAATCAATATTTTCCTCATCATATAAATCAATAATTAATTATACACAAATAATATTACAGAACCACAGTACTGGCAACCAGGCCGTTCCTAGGAAAGAGGGGGCTTTCCAATAAGGATCTCTCCTTACTGGCGCGCAATTAGATGACCAAACCTCTCCTTAGACAGAACTTTCTAGACATTACCAATAATATTATCTAATAATATTATTCAGATAATATGAATTATTGCTCCGATAAAAGAAAATACTGTGTAGTGACAATTATTAAAATAACAGTAATATAAAATATCAACGCGGCAATTATTGAATCAATAAAATACAATATTGAACAGTAATTACTGTAACAATTATTGAGTAGTGCCTTCTTACGTAAGAATCAATAATTGGTGCAATATCGTGTGCTATTGTGCAACAACGCGTATTACTGTGCTTTAACCACCGGGTATTCCAACAGTATTAACGGTAACAACTACGCCGTTATTTATAAACAACTTATTTTTGTCATTTTCTTCATCCAATCGCTTTCCGTTATGGGGCCCACAAAAGGCTGCGCCGTCGTATGAATATTTCCCGACAGTAAGAATATTCCACGATCAAACGAATATTCACCGATAACAATGAATATTTTATAACCACTTGTGTATTTTCAATAAAATTCATATATCACTCTTAACTTTAATATTTATCAATTTAACCATTTACTGAATAGTAATTATAAGAAAAATTGAATACTTTTATTTCATAAAATTCGGGGTCTTACAATCTCCCCTCCTTATGAAATTTCGTCCTCGAAATTTACGTGCGTACCTGGTGTTTCGAAAAGATGAGGATACCTCGCTTTCATTTCCGTTTCCAACTCCCAGGTCATTTCCTCAATAGCATGGTTTCTCCACAAAACTTTAACTTGTGGTAAGACCTTCGTGCGTAGGACATGCTCCTTCCTATCCAAGATCTTGACAGGTACCTCTTCGTACGTTAAGTCTTCAGCTATCTCATTCGGTTCTAACTCAATAACGTGGTTCGGGTCGTCCACATATTTACGTAACATCGATACGTAAATAACGTTATGAACACGTGACATACTTAGCGTTAAGGCGAGTCTATAGGCCACAGTTCCTACTCGATCGAGGATTTCAAATAAATTGAAGGCTTGAGCTTTCTTCTCTTCATCGACTCTTACTTCTAGAATAACACATTCTTGCACCTTCTTCTTTATATTCATCAGCTCCAGGTCTATAGCTTGAGTGGCTTTAACGTTATCGATTAAAGTCGATTTTACTCGTATATCATCACGTGGGTCCCTAGAGTCATTAACTCTATCTCTATCATTTATAAATTATACAAAATAGGTCTTTGTGTTCAACAATATCGCACTCGTACTCGTATACGATCAATGCGTCAGCTACCACGTTTACTTTTCTAGGATAGTATTGGATGGTGTGATCGAAATCTTTCAACAGCTCGAGCCAACGTCGGTGTCGCATGTTGAATTCTTGGAAGCTCTTCTCGCATTCCTCGGTCCATTCGAAGTTTGTATCTTTTCGAGTCAGCTGAGTTAATGGAGTAGCGATTCGAGAAAATCCTTTTACGAATCTCCGATAATAACTAGAAAGCTACGTATTTCGATTACTGACTTAGGTTGCTCTCAACTGTGACTCATATCCCAATCTTGGATAACACGTCACAATGACACCTATCAGTTTACTACCGCACGAATATGGCGTCCCCTACGGAGAGTCTGGCTTCAGTGCATTCCACAAAGGAAGTCACCAGATAGAGGCTCGGGTACAAACTTCTACAGTTGGGTTTTTAACTCCTGAAGTTAAATAGGAGCCATTCGATATGAGATTTTAGAAGTGAGTTTTGTACCAGATTCAAAAATGATACAAAATTCAATATCACACGTAGGCCAAGAGATTCTTCAGGAAATACGTCAGGGATTTACTAACAATAGAAATATCATTCAAATATGACGTATTTTGTTCAAGTCCATAACATAGCTAAGAAAGCTTGACATCCGTTTTTCAATAAACGAATGACTTTACGGCTTGATATGAAAGAGTTTGACTTCAATGGTTTGGTTACTTGAATTTGAATAACAGGTTGCTTAGGAATATGAAGACTAACAACCTTACGAAAGCAATCAATTTTGGCATGATGAGTAGTTAACCAATCAATTTCTAAAATCACATCAAAAGTAAGTATCTTTAAAGAGATAAGGTCAACAGGTAATGTGATGGTGCCAACTTGGATCAAACAAGATTTATAAATAGTGGATGTAACGAAAGTTTCTCCTAACGGAGTTTCAACAGATAAGTCAAAGTCTAATTTCTCCGTAGTCAAGTTTAAACGTTGAGCACAAGCAGGAGAAATAAATGAATGGGTAGAACCGGTATCTAATAAGGTATATACTTCGCAAAAATTTATAATTAACTAACCCGTGCTAACTTCGTTCGGGTTCCTCGCATTCTGACCAGTCACGAAAAACGCTCTTCCAGGAACCGTTGACTTTGACTTTTCTGGGACAACTTTTTGAGTCACCGTCCCCGCTGAACTTGGTTTCGCTATCATACAATCTCGAGCGATATGTCCTTCCTTTCCACAGTTATAACATACCTTAAACTGTTGTGGACAGTTTGGGCTGATATGTCCTTCTTTTCCGCACTTATAGCATATGACCGGTGGTCGTTCTCCTCCCTTGGAACCAGTTGCTGCTGGTACTGACGTCTTTGTATTGTCATTGTTGAATCTCCTCTTTTTAAAATCTCCTCCCGACTCGCTTCTTCTATTCTCATGGCCACGATTACCACCAGAGTGGTTATCGTTCTTGTCCGTATTCTTCTTTCTCCGCTGGTTATCGTTGTTCTGATGACTGCTGTCACCGGTATAATCCTGGTTGTGGTCCCTCGATTGATCATACTCGCTATCTCGCTCTAATAATTGAGCCCTGTTGATAACATCTGAATAGAGAGAAAATTTATGAGAAATGAGATATTGACGTATGCCGGGTTTCAAACCTCTCAGAAACATCCGCGTCATACGTTCCTCATTCTCTACCAAATGAGGTGCAAACCTGGACAACTCTGCAAATTTCGCCTCGTATTGGGACACCGTCATGTTATTCTGCTCCAATCTAATAAACTCTACCTCCTTCATATGACGAATACTTTCAGGAAAGTACTTGTCATTGAATAGTTTCTGAAATGTCTCCCAAGACATGTTGAGTGCGGCTGGATGGGTACGTTTCACAGACTCCCACCAGTAGTCTGCCTCGCCACGAAACATAAAGGTGGTGAATGGAACCTTCTGTTCCTCCGTGCATCCCAAGACATCAAATATCTTGGTAATTTGCTTGACCCATGTCTCCGCCTTAATCGGATCTGGCTTTCCCCAGAATTCTGGTGGTCCCAACTCTTTGAACTGCTTGGCTGTGACCAGCTGTGCGTTGCCATTGTTTCTTCCTATATTTTGAACAGGAATCTCTTTCGTCTGGTTTTGCATGAATCGCAAAAAGCTTCTAAACATCTCATCGTTCACCGTCTGCTCAGTGGTGTTGTTCACAGGAGGAACATTGCCAGCCTGTTGCACGTTCTCCTCGTTGGTGAGTACATGTGTCTCCACGGTTTCATTTACTCCACTGTTAACATTCTCAGTCGACATTCTCAAATACTGCCATAAAACAAGGGTTAATTTAACAAATTAACAAATCACATAATATACCTATATTATGACCGACCAACAAATAAGCTTAGGTAGGACACACTAGCGAAGGATTTACTCGTCTCTCCCCTCCTAGTTCTATTCCCCGATCTCCGCCAGAGATCATATCCCTAAGCTCTGATACCAACTGTGACGCCCCCAAAATAGGTCCAATCCACCCAACCCATTCTGAGTCGCCAAATACATGGTACAGAAACAACTACAACTTTATTAATACATTTGTCGTGCAAAATACAACAACACATATACTGTGAGTTTAAATACAAATATTGTCATCTAGACAGTATTCATACTCAATTAAGTACTCATTATACTTATTGATACACTATTTTACAAAATAGTGAGAACTACTAAAACAACTGTCTTGAACCATCATTCCATACCCCGACTAGTACTCGCTACATTCTCGCCTCTTGAGAAGAAAATGGAACAACAAGGAAAGGGTGAGCTCAACTAGCCCAGTAAAGAATATTATGACTAAGATAATATACAACAAATTATCGTTAGTCTTCAACAGGGAAAAATCTAATAGAATACAATAGACAACAAGTTTTAAATCAATAACTGCAGCGAAAATAGCAAACCATTAGAAGAGTCAAGTAGAGAATGAGTTCTACTATCTTCTAAGATTTAAAAGTCCATCATCAATATTTTATCCCTGTAACAACAATCAATAACCATCTTTAATCAAATATTCATCTTTGCACTACAGGCCAAAGATATTCATTTGTATCACCAGTCGATCATGTTCATCTCAACACCTGTTCATCTTTGCACTACGGGCCAAAGATATTCATCAGAAATCATCAATCTTTGCACTACAGGCCAAAGATATTCAATTATATCATCATTTAGGACTGAGAATGATGAAAAATATTTTAAAGGAAACGAATCCAGTGAAACAAAAGAATAAATATTAAGGATTCGTATTTCAGCTATTCCATGTCCAAAAATACCTCATAAATAATCATAGTGGAGTAAAATTCAAAAATGATCAAAACATGGATATAATCAAAGCTAGTATCCAGAATAGATATTTTGGACGAAAAGAAGAAAATTTTATTTTTCGGTGAATAGTAACTCGTGAATAGTAACTCATGAATAGTAACTCGTGAATAGTAACCCCGACATGAAAAGTTCCAGATTTGATAAAAATTCAGATCAATACTTCGGCATAATGATATTAAAGAAAATAATATCATTTAAGAAGAAATAACATCCCTTACCTCAGAAATACGGTACTTCTGACTGGAATACTTGATATAGTGCTGAAGGAAACTTGCACCGTATAGCAACACTCAAAGTATCAAATACTCACAAGAATACGCTCGATATAGAGAGAGAAATAGAGAGAAACTTGTGTTTCTGGTGTGATTTTCAATTCTAACCTAAGCACCCTATTTATAGGAAAATGCTTAGAACACCAAAGTAGAAAATTGAATATAATAATATATTTATAACCAAATTTTCCTTAGCCCACCACATCAAAAACACATTTTCTACACAAATGCACCAAAAATGAAAAACATGTTTTAAACAATTTTTGTTACAAAAATCAATTCAGACTCAAATATCCGGAACTTCAATAATTCATAATAAATAGCCCTTTTATCAGAAAATTCGAATCGCGCGAGTTTTTATAGGAAATTCAATTCTCTACAACTTTGCAGAAGAAAGTTTTTCTAAATTCCAAACAGAAATTAACCAAAATCCACAAACGGACGATTTTACAGTCAATAATAAATTTTCGGTCAAGAATTGTGTCCACCAACACACAAAACATGTGTTAATCATTTAATGCCACAAAAATACTCTTCCTCCTCATATACTCATATATCCCACATTCATTGTAAAAATATCATCATCAATATATTATTAAAATAATATATTTAAATGAATTATTTTATCAGAAAAAGATAAAATATTAATTTTCAACAATTGTCACATTAAAAAATTTTCTCCATCTATATCCACATAAAATCAATATTTTTCTCATCATATAAATCAATAATTAATTATACACAAATAATATTACAGAACCACAGTACTGGCAACCAGGCCGTTCCTAGGAAAGAGGGGGCTTTCCAATAAGGATCTCTCCTTACTGGCGCGCAATTAGATGACCAAACCTCTTCTTAGACAGAACTTTCTAGACATTGCCAATAATATTATCTAATAATATTATTCAGATAATATGAATTATTGCTCCGATAATAGAAAATACTGTGTAGTGACAATTATTAAAATAACAGTAATATAAAATATCAACGCGGCAATTATTGAATCAATAAAATACAATATTGAACAGTAATTACTGTAACAATTATTGAGTAGTACCTTCTTACGTAAGAATCAATAATTGGTGCAATATCGTGTGCTATTGTGCAACAACGCGTATTACTGTGCTTTAACCACCGGGTATTCCAATAGTATTAACGGTAACAACTACGCCGTTATTTATAAACAACTTATTTTTGTCGTTTTCTTCATCCAATCGCTTTCCGTTATGGGGCCCACAAAAGGCTGCGCCGTCGTATGAATATTCCCCGACAGTAAGAATATTCCACGATCAAACGAATATTCACCGATAACAATGAATATTTTATAACCACTTGTGTATTTTCAATAAAATTCATATATCACTTTTAACTTTAATATTTATCAATTTAACCATTTACTGAATAGTAATTATAAGAAAAATTGAATACTTTTATTTCATAAAATTCGGGGTCTTACAACTCCAACATCAACGTCCTAATAGATTCGAATTACACATTAAATTTGGTTATCGTTGCCAACCCCCAGTTGAAGTAACAGGGAGCCAGTAGTCATCCCCAGCGTGTTGGGCTACAACCCCGTACACATGCATCATACATTTGCATCATGTTGCTATCCATAGTATCATGTTTATCTTGGTGCATTTCAAGTGTTTAGGATTCTTTATCCTACCCATGCATCGCCATGCATGAGTATGATAAAGAGGGGCATCTGTAAACACTCAAAATTTTCTGTACACCTGTCACTAACATTACAGGAGAGCAGATTTGTCTTTTAAGAGGGAACCCTGAAAGGCGATCCATATCCATGCCGGATACTACCGGAAGTTCAGCATCAACCCCAGATCGCAATCTGGGAGTAATAATCTCAGAAATAACCCCGACGCATGCAGATATGATACCGGAACACACATCGGAGAAGACCGATTAATCTCGGAGATAACCCTGAGGTATCCAGTCTCAGTCCCAACCATGGGAATAGCCACCAACCTTGGTGATAACCCCAAGGAAGGCAATTTCGGTGATAACCCCAAAAATGCTTGTTACAAATGCAACCAGCTTCAATCTCGGCGCTCATAACGAGATCCACTGTACCAGCCCGACAATAACATCTGGAAGACAGACACACCTCAAAGGTGACAATGAGGAGCTTCAACAAATTATAGCAGTCCAATCTCAGCGAAGCTGAGCAATGTCTTCTTTATCAGCCCAATCCGGCGATAACACCGGTGAGGGGCAATATCGTCATCCGACCAACACGATGTCATGCCACGTCGCCTCAACATATCTACGCAATAATGTCCCACAAGAATAATCAATCCCGAGTGACTATTGTGCGGGATAACTGATAAAAGTTGAAGCTTGAAGACCGGAGGGCACCGTCCCATCTTCAATAACTTCGCACAAACTCTAATCCCATGCCATCGTACAATTCTCGACAACGGTGGTCCAAAATAGGTCCTGTATACCTCAAACGGATGTCCGGATTGCACTTCTGAAAGTTCAAATGGACATTATAGTGCTTGAGTGCACGTACTTCGAGACGACCCGAGCCAAAAAACTCGGGCCCACCCGGGTTGCCTCTGGTACACCTGCGGCTCAACTGCAGGTACACCTGCGGCTCCACCCTCTATAAATAGAGGGCTTGGGGTGGCCATTTTGTAAGAGAAAACGGCAAGGAAGCCCTGCCCAATTTGCTCCGTACTCACCCCAGACTGAGTGCTTTCTTATTTTAAACACTTGTGAGCTCACATATAGCTTATTTTGTACCTACAAAAGCCAGTGTTTACCCACTTTAAAATATTGAAGTCTTCTTTGGCAGCCCACTGTAACCCTTCTTTCATACTTTAAAGTTTTTCTCTTCATCTTTGCACACACCCTTCTACACGTTGAGAGTCGTGTTGCACATTTTGCCCGGACTTCGGTCTGTGGTTTATTTTTAGTTTGTATATACATATATTTATATATATATTTATATATATGGACTAACATTATCCAGTTATGCCTCGATTGAGCCTAGACTTTGGTTTAGAGCGTTTAATTGCTTATATATATATATATACACTTATATATATGAACTGCGTGTCGAACTCTGTTCGATGAGCCTAGACTTATGTCTGGTGCGTTTAATGGCTTTCTTATATATATAATTATATATATATGAACTGCTATCGAACTTTGTTCGGTGAGCCTGGATTTCACATCCGGTGCGTTTAATACTTTAATGTATATATATATATATATATATATATATATATATATATATATATATATATATATATATATATATATATATATTTGCATTTCGTCCCACCTGGAGTTTACTTCGTGGTGGTTGACCGTTTTTACAGCTTTCTGTACATTTCGTCCCGCCTGGAGTTTCCTCCGTGGCGATTGATAACTTTTACAGCTTTATTTATATTTCTGATCCCCCATGGAGGTACTTCGTGATTGGTGATCATGTCTGTATATATATAATTATAGCTTTTATATATATACATGCTTACTGCTTTCATATAAATTACAGTATTCTATGCGCCTAGGAATCATGTGATCACAGATTCATCCCATTGGATCTAGATTCAGTTCCCGTGATGGACATTTTTAGCTGTGAGCAGCTTGTAAATTATTCTGCGGTGTCTGAATTTCCTCAGATGGTTTACATACCCACGAGGAATTCAGCACCTTTTTATACATTATTTTCGTACGGATGCCTCGCATCTGTCAAATAAAATCAATCCAGCCGAATACGGAATAAAATGAGAGTGTAAAAGGTCTCAATTACTATTGAGCATCAGGGTTTGAAAAATCTCTTTTATAAAATATCACTGCCATATCTTGCTTAAAATTGAATTTTTACATAAAATTCAAACACTTTGTATATAGGTGCGAACGAGGCCTCACACTACTTCCAAATAACAGCACATTGACCCACACACACATGCATTTAGATAGCAGTTTCTTAAAAAGAGGCGGTTATCGTGGTAACACGGATGTCGGGGGGTGCCTAACACATTCCCTCTGCATAACCAAGTCTCCGGACCCTAATGAATCTCGGTTTTACCGACCCGTTTAGCAGTGTCACATCACTGGTTCAATGTGCAAACCTTTTCTCGGTTGTATTGGTACAACCATTTTAAAAATCAACTGGCGACTCTTATAGTCCAATCGTCGACATTATACATGTCGGACCTTTTTCACTTGTTTTTTCAAACAAATCTCACCTAAAATGAGAACACCAAAGAACAACAACGGAAATGGACAATTAAAAATCCCGACGTCGACACATATAAATCAATAATTAATTATTCACAAATAATATTACAGAATCACAATAATGACAACTAGGTCGTTCCCAGGAAAGAGGGGGCCTTCCGGTAAGGATTTTTTCTTACTGGCGCGCAATTAAATAACCTCTCCTAGACAGAACTTCCTTAGACATTGCCACTAATGCTATTTAATAATATTATTCAATTAATATAAATTATTGATCTGATAATGAGAAATACTGTGTAGTGATAATTATTGAAACAACAATAATATAAAATATTAACGTAGCAATTATTGAATCAATAAAATAAAATATTGAACAGTAAATGTTGTAACAATTATTGAGTAGTGCCTTCTTATATAAGAATCAATAATTGGTGCAATACCGTGTGCTACTGTACAACACCGTATATTACTGTGTTTTAACCACCGGGTATTCCAATAGTGTTAACGGTAACAACTACGCCGTTATTTATAAAAACTCATACTTGTCGTTTTCTTCATCCAATCGCTTTCCGTTATGGGGCTCACACAAGGCTGCGCCGTCGTACGAATATTCCCCGACAACAAGAATATTTCACGACCAAACGAATATTCCCCGACAATAGTGAATATTTTATAACCACTTGCTTATTTAAAATATTTGCGCATTTTACCCATAACTAACCACATTACTCAAATCAACCCTTACTACTTCAAAATAATAAATAGAGGAAATTTAATTTTATTTATAAAAAGTTGGGGTCTTACAACCTCCCCTCCTTATGAAATTTCATCCTCAAAATTGACGTACGTACCTGGTGTTTTAAAAAGGTGAGGATACCTCGCTTTCATTTTCGTTTCAAACTCCCATGTCATTTCCTCAATAGCATGGTTCCTCCACAAAACTTTGACTTGTGGTATAACCTTTGTGCGTAGGACATGCTCCTTCCTATCCAATATCTTGACAGGTACCTCCTCTTATGTTAATTCTTCAGCTATCTCGTCTGGTTCTAACTCAATAATGTGGTTTGGGTCTTTCACATATTTATGAAGCACAGATATATGAAAAACATTATGAACACGAGACATGCTTGGAAGTAACGCGAGTCTATAAGCCACATTTCTAACTCGGTCAAGAATCTAAAATGGACCAATAAATCATGGATTGAGCTTTCCTCTCTTCCTAAATCTTGTAACTCCCTTCCATGGAGCAACACGCAACAATACATGATCCCCAATATTAAATTCCACGTCCTTTCGATGAAAATCTGCATAAGTCTTTTGTCGATCCTATGCCGTTTGTATACGTTGTCGAATCATTTGGAACTTTTCTATAGTCATACGTACCAACTCTGGTCCCAACAATATTGCTTCACCCACCTCATCCTAACATACTAGAGAGCGACATTTTCGTCCATACAATGCTTTGAATGGAGCCACACCTACACTTGCCTGATAACTGTTGCTGTAGGAAAATTCCACCAATGATAAATACTTATCCCAACTCCCTTTGAAGTCTAGAACATAGAGTCTTAATAGATCTTTAAGAGTTTGAATATTCCACTCTGATTGTCCGTCCGTTTGAGGATGGTATGCCAAATTAAATCATAAATCCGTGCCCATAGCTTTATGCAAGTTAACCTAAAATCGTGAAGTGAATCTTGGGTCACGATCCAAAACTATGGATACTAGCATGCCATGCAATCTCATAATCTCATTTACGTACATACGAGCTAGACGTTCAAGGGAATAAGTCTTCCGTATCGACAAGAAATGAGCAGACTTAGTTAATCTATCAACAATAACCCAAATCGTATCTATGCCTTGAGAAACCTTAGGAAGACCTGTAACAAAATACATGGTAATGTGTTCTCACTTATATTTCGAAATCTCTAGTGGTGGCAATGGACCCTTTGGCACTTGATGCTCCGCCTTTACACGTTGACAAGTTAAACACCTCGAGATAAACTTTGCGATCTCTCTCTTCATATTGCTCTACCAAAATGTATGTCGAAGATCACGATACATTTTGGTACTTCCAGGGTGAATTGCAAACGGTGTATTGTGTGCCTCCATCATGCTTTTGTACTTCAAATCAGAGTCGTTAGGAACACAAAGTCTGGAGTGGACTCGAAGTATTCCTTCTTCATTGATTCTTGCTTCTGGAATAACACCTTCTTGCACTTTCTTCTTCATTCGCATCAGCTCTAGGTCCGTAGCTTGAGCAGCTTTAACTTTATCGATTAAAGTTGGTTCTATGCGTATACTTGACATCATCGCATAGGTCCCCTGAGTCTTGAACTTTATCTTCATCTTTTGTAAATTACACAAAATGGGCCTTTGTGTTGACAGCATCGCACTCGTTCCCGCATATGATCTTCTACTCAACGCGTCAGCTAGCACGTTCGCTTTTCCAGGATGGTATTGAATGGTATGGTCATAATCTTTCAACAACTCGAGCCAACGTCGTTGCCGCATGTTGAGTTCTTTTTGAGTGAAGAAATATTTGAGGCTTTTATGATCCGAATATATCTCCACTTTCTCCCCATATAGATAGTGTCTCCAAATTTTCAATGCGAAAACGACTGCTGCCAACTCCAAATCATGAGTAAGATAATTCCTCTCATATTCTTTGAGTTATCGTGAGGCATAGGCTATGACTTTCCCATGTTGCATGAGAACAGATCCTAACCCTTTGCCTGAAGCATCGCTGTAGATAACAAATCCATCCGAATCAGACGGTACAGTCAGAACAGGTGCCGAAATGAGTCTCCTCTTAAGCTCTTAGAAACTCTTTTCGCATTCCTCGCTCCATACGAATTTTGTATCTTTCCGAGTCAGCTGAGTTAACGGAGTAGCGATTCGAGAAAATCCTTTCACAAATCTCCGATAATAACTAGTTAAACCCAGAAAGCTACGTACTTCGGTCACCGACTTCGGTTGCTCCCAACTTTGTATTGCTTCAATCTTCACTGAGTTAACAGATACTCCATGTTTTGACACCACGTGCCCAAGGAATGCTACTTCCTCAAGCCAAAACTCACATTTCTTCAACTTGGCATATAGCTTGTTTTCACGAAGCTTTTGAAGTACCAGCTTCAAATGGTTCTCATAATCTTTACGGCTTTTGGAGTATATGAGGATGTCATCAATAAAGACAACAACGAACTGATCCAAATATTCCTTGAATACTCGGTTCATCATATCCATGAAAGCCGCAGAAGCATTAGTCAATCCAAAAGACATGACTAGGAATTCATAATGCCCGTACCGAGTTCTAAAGACAGTCTTAGGAATATCCTCAGTTTTAATCTTCAGCTGATGATATCCAGAATGAAGATCGATCTTTGAAAAGAATTGTTCCCCTTGCAACTGGTCAAACAGATCATCAATGCGTGGTAGCGGATACCTATTCTTGATGGTGATATGGTTCAATTCCCGGTAGTCACTACAAAGTCGCATACTCCCGTCTTTCTTCTTTACGAATAAAACAGGAGCACCCCAAGAAGATGTACTAGGACGAATGAAACCGATGTCCAACAACTCCTGTAGTTGGACCTTTAACTCCTGAAGTTTAATAGAAGCCATTCGATATGGGATTTTAGAAATGGGTTTTGTGTCAGGTTCAAGATCAATAAAGAATTCAACTTCACATTCTGGGGGTAGACCAGAAAGTTCTTCAGGAAATACGTCAGGAAATTCACCAACAACAGAAATATTATTCAAATCTGATGTGTTTTTGTTCAAGTCCATGACATGGGCTAGAAAAGCTTGACATCCGTTTTTCAATAAACAAATGGCTTTATGGTTTGATATGACAGTGATTGACTTTACTGGTATGGTTGCTTGAATTCACATAACAAGTTGGTTAGGAATATGAAAACTAATAACCTTACGAAAACAATCAATTTTAGCATGATGAGTGATTAACCAATCAATCCCTAAAATCACATCAAATGCAAGTATCTTTAAAGAGATAAGATTCACAGGTAATGTGATGGTGCCAACTTGAATCAAGCAAAATTTATAAACAGTAGATGTAACGAAAGTTTCTCCTAATGGAGTTTCAACAGATAAGTCAAAGTCTAATTTCTCCGGAGTCAAGTTCAAACGTTGAGCACAAGTAGAAGAGATAAAAGAATGGGTAGAACCGGTATCTAATAAGGTATAAACTTCGCAAGAGTTTATGATTAGCTTACCCGTGATCACCTCGTTCATGTTCCTCGCGTTTTGGGCAGTCACGACAAATGCCCTTCCAGGAACCACTGACTTTGACTTGTCTAGAACAGCCTTCGGAGTCACTATCCCCGTTGAACTTAGTTTCGCAACAAGACAATCTTTAGCTATATGACCTTCCTTTCCACAGTTATAAGATACCTTAAACTGTTATGGACAGTTTGGGCTGATGTGTCCCTCTTTCCCGTATTTGTAACATACGATCGGTGCTCGTTCTCCTCCCCTAAAAACAGTTGATGTTGGTGCTGACGTCTTCACGTTATCATTGTTATACCTTCTCCTTTTGAAATCTCCTCCCGACTCGCTCCTTTTATTATCACGGCCATGATTATCACCAGAGTGATTACCGCTTTTGTCCGAATGTTTTCCTCCCTGCTGGTTCTCATTGCTCCGATGACCGATGCCACCGGTATGACCCTGGTTGTGGTCCCTCGGTTGAACATACTCATTATCTCGCTCTAATAATTGAGCCCTGTTTACAACATCTGAATATAAAAAAAATTTATGAAAGATAAGATATTGCCGAATCTCGGGCTTTAGACCTCTCAAGAACATCCTCGTCATTCGTTCCTCATTCTCTACCAAATGAGATGTAAACCTGGATAACTCTGAAAACTTTGCCTCATATTGGGACACCGTCATGTTATTTTGTTCCAGTCTAACAAACTCTACCTCCTTTATATGACGAATACTTTCAGGAAAGTACTTGTCATTAAACAGTTTCTGAAATGTTTCCCAAGACATATTGAGTGCGTCAGGCTGGGTACACTTCACAGACTCCCACCAGTAGTCTGCCTCATCGCGAAACATAAAAGTGGTGAATGGAACCTTCTGTTCCTCCGTGCATCCAAAGACATCGAATATCTTGGTAATTTGCTTGACCCACGTTTTCGCCATGATCGGATCCGGCTCTTTGAACTGTTTGAACTGTTTGGCTGTGAAAAGCCGCGCATTACTAGCATTTCCACCCGTATTTTGTGCACGAGTCTCCCTCTTCTGGTTTTGCATGAACTGCAAAAAACTTCTAAACATCCCATCATTCATCATTTGTTCGGTAGTGTTGTTTACAGAAGGAATATTGCCATTCTGTTGCACGTTCCCCTGGATGGTGATCAAAGGTGTCTCCACGGTCTGATTTACTCCATTATTAACGTTCTCAGCTGCCATTCTAAAATACTACCATAAAACAAGGGTTAATAGTCATGTCATATATTATCCCTATACTCTGACCGACCAAATAATTACCAAATAAACTTAGTCAGGTCATACTAGCGAAGGAATTTTCCGTCTCTCCCCTGCTAGTTCTTGTCTCATATCTCAGCCAGGGATCATATCCCTAAGCTCTGATACCAACTATGACGCCCCCAAAATAGGTATACATCACTCATTTTGAGTCGCCAAATACATGGTACAAAAACAAATACAACCTCAGTAATACAATTGTCGTGCAAAATACGACAACTTGGATAAAAAGAAGAAAATTTCATTTTTCGGTGAATAGTACCGTATTCGTGAATAGTGCCGTATACGTGAATAGTAACATATACGTGAATAGTAACCCCGACACAAAAAATTTCAAATTTGATAAAAAGTTCATACCAATATTTCGGTATAATAATATTAAAGAAAATATCATTTTAAGAAGAATATAACACCCCTTACCTTAAAATATCAGTACTTCTGATCGGAATATCGGTATAAGGCTGAAGAAAACTTACACTGATGAATAAAAACTCACAAAGTATCTAAATACTCACAAAATACACTCAATAATCTAGAGAGAGAAAGAGAGAAAACTTGTTTCTAGTGTGATTTTTAATTCTAACTTAACCCTCTATTTATAGGAAAATGTTAGCACGCCGAAGTATACTTAACCTGCAACCTGATGGCTTTACCTGATACTATTCCCACCCACCACATTTGAATAAAAATCTCAGCACATTTTTACCAACCAAAAGTGGGGCCCACCAATTCTAGAATTTTCTACCAAAATGATAAATTCCAAAACTTCAACAATTTCTGAACCAGTCATCTCTTCAAATTCATAACAAATCATACGTTCATTTTTAACAGTTCAAAATTTGTGGATATATACTTAACTTATATATGTATAACATATCCAAAAATCACAACGATCCAACGGTCGGAATAAAAATTATAACCCCCGCAATATCTCAAAAATCCTGATTGATTTTTAATACCTCCATTCCGACAAAAATATTGATAAAACACCTCAACATTAACTCCTTCATTTTTAACCACAAAATATATCCAACATTTATATTCACATAAAATAAAATATTTCCTTATCATATGAATCAATAATTAATTATTCACAATTAATATTACAGAATCATATTTATGGCAACCAGGCCGTTCCCAGGAAAGAGGGGGCTTTCCAATAAGAATTTCTCCTTACTGGCGCGCAATTAGGTGACCAAACCTCTCCTTATATAGAACTTTCTAGACATTGTCGATAATGCTATCTAATAATATTATTCAAATAATATGAATTATTGATCTGATAATGGGAAATAATGTACAGTGACAATTATTGAAACAACAATAATATAAAATATCAATGCAGCAATTATTGAATCAATAAAATAAAATATTGAACAGTAACTACTGTAACAATTATTGAGTAGTGCCTTCCTTCGTAAGAATCAATAATTCAAAAATACTATGCAATCTGTGTGCTACTGTGCAACCACGCGTATTACTGTATTTTAACCACCGGGTACTCTAACAGTGTTAACGGTAACAACTACGCCGTTATTTATAAAAACTCAATTTTTGTCATTATCTTCATCCAACCGTTTTCCGTTATGGGGCCCACAAATAGCTGCGCCGTCGTACGAATATTCCCCGACAGAAAGAATATTCCACGACCAAACGAATATTCCCCGACAAAATGAATATTTTATAACCACTTATTTATTTTGTAAAATTTGCACATTTCACCCATAACCAAAATATTATATCAAATTAACACCTTATTATTCACAATAATAATTACAGAAATTTTTATTTTATTCATTAATAAGTTGGGGTCTTACAACCTCCCCTCCTTATGAAATTTCGTCCACGAAATTGACGTACGTACCTGGTGTTTCGAAAAGGTGGGGATACCTCACTTTTATTTCTGATTCTAACTCCCAGGTCATTTCTTCAATAGCATGGTTTCTCCACAAAATCTTAACTTGTGGTATAACCTTCGTGCGTAAGACATGCTCTTTTCTATCCAATATCATAACAGGTACCTCCTCGTACGTTAAATCTTCGGCTATCTCGTCTAATTCTAACTCAGTAATGTGGTTCGGGTCTTTAACATATTTACGAAGCATAGATATGTGAAAAACATTATGAACACGAGACATACTTGTAGGTAATGCGAGTCTATAGGCCACATTTCCTATTCGGTCAAGAATTTCAAATGGACCAACAAATCATGGATTGAGCTTTCCTCTCTTCCCAAATCTTGTAACTCCCTTCCATGGTGAAACACGTAACAATACATGATCCCCAATATTAAATTACACGTCCTTCCGATGAAGATCCGCATAACTCTTTTGTCGATCCTGTGTCGTTTGTATACGTTGTCGAATCGTTTAGATCTTCTCTGTAGTCATTCGTACCAACTCTGGTCCCAACAATGTTGCTTCACCCACCTCGTCCCAGCATACTGGAGAATGACATTCTCTTCTATACAACGCCTCGAATAGACCCACACCTATACTTTCCTGATAACTGTTGTTGTAGGAGAATTTCACCAATGGTAGGTACTTATCCCAACTCCCTTTGAAATCTAGAACACAGAGTCTTAATAGATCTTCAAGAGTTTAAATAGTCCTCTCTGATTGTCCTTCCGTTTGAGGATGGTATGCCGAACTGAATCGTAAATCCGTGCCCATAGCTTTCTGCAGGCTAACCCAAAATCGTGAAGTGAATCTTGGGTCACGATCCAAAACTATGGATACTGGCATGCCATGCAATCTTATAATCTCATTTACGTACATACTAGCTAGACGTTCAAGGGAATAAGTCTCACGTATAGGCAAGAAATGGGCAGACTTGGTTAATCTATCAACAATAACCCAAATCGCATCTATGCCTTGAGAAACCTTGGGAAGACCCGTAACTTTCACTTCGGAATCTCAAGTGGTTGCAACGGACCCTTTGGTACTTGATGCTCCGCCATTACACATTGACAAGTTAAACACCTTGAGATAAACTCCGCGATCTCTCTTTTCATATTGCTCCACCAAAATGTATGTCGAAGATCGTGATACATTTTAGTACTCCCAGGATGGATTGCAAACGGTGTGTTGTGTGTCTCCATCATTATTCTATGCTTCAAGTCAAAATCGTTAGGAACACAAAGTCTGGAGTTGACTCGAAGTATTCCTTCTTCATCGATTCTTGCTTCTGGAATAGCACCTTCTTGCACTTTCTTCTTCATACGCATCAGCTCCATGTCCGTAGCTTGAGCTGCTTTAACTTTATCGATTAAAGTCGGTTCTACTCGTATGTTTGATATCATCACGTGGGTACTTGGAGCCTTCATCTCTATCTCCATCCTTTGCAAGTCATACAAAATTGGCCTTTATGTTAACAACATTGCACTCGTACCCGCATATGATCTTCTACTCAATGTGTCAGCTACTACGTTTGCTTTTCCAGGATGATATTGGATGGTATGATCATAATCTTTCAGCAGCTCGAGCCAACGTCATTGCCGCATATTGAGTTCCCTTTTGGGTGAAGAAATATATTTGAGACTTTTATTTTCTGTATAGATCTCCACTTTCTCCCTATACAGGTAGTGTCTCCAGATCTTCAAAGCGAAAATGACTGCTGCCAACTCCAAATCATGAGTAGGACAATTCCTCTCATATTCTTTGAGTTATCGTGAGGCATAGGCTATGACTTTCCCATGTTGCATGAGAACACATCCTAACCCTTTGCCCGAAGCATCACTGTAGATAACAAATCCATCCGAACCAGATGGTATTGTCAGAACAGGTGCCGAAATGAGTCTCCTCTTGAGTTCTTGAAAACTCTTTTCACAATTCTCGCTACAACCGAATTTTGTATCTTTACGAGTCAGCTGAGTTAACGGAGTAGCGATTCAAGAAAATCCTTCCACGAATCTCCGATAGTAACCAGCTAAGCCTAGAAAGCTACGTACTTCGGTCACCGACTTTGGTTGCTCCCAACTTTGTATGGCTTCAATATTCGCCGGGTCAACAGATACTCTATGTTTTGACACCACATGCCCAAGGAATGCTACTTCTTCAAGCCAGAACTCACATTTCTTCAGCTTGGGATATAGCTTGTTATCGCGAAGCCTTTGTAGTACCAGCTTCAAATGGTGCTCATGATCTTCACGGTTTTTGGAATAGATGAGGATGTCATCAATAAAGACAACAACGAACTGATCCAAATATTCCTTGAATACACAGTTCATCATATCCATGAAAGTAGCAGGAGCATTAGTCAATCCAAAAGACATGACTAAGAATTCGTAATGCCCGTACCGAGTTCTGAAGGCAGTCTTTAGAATATCCTCAGTTTTAATCTTCAGCTGATGATATCCAGAACGAAGATCGATCTTTGAAAAGAATTGTGATCCTTGTAATTGGTCGAACATGTCATCAATACGAGGTAGTGGATACCTATTCTTGATGGTGACAGGGTTCAATTCCCGATAGTCGATACAAAGTCGCATACTACCATCTTTCTTCTTTACGAATAACACCGGAGCACCCCAAGCAGATGTACTAGGACGAATAAAACTGATGTCCAATTACTCCTATAGTTGGACCTTTAACTCCTGAAGTTCAATAGGAGTCATTCGATATGGGGTTTTAGAAATGGGCTTTGTGACAGGTTCAAGGTTAATAAAGAAATCAACTTCACGTTCTAGGGTTAGACTGGGAAGTTCTTCAGGAAATACGTCAGGAAATTCATTAACAACAGAAATTTTATTCAAATCCGACGTGTTTTTGTTCAAGTCCGTGACATGGGCTAAGAAAGCTTGACATCCGTTTTTCAATAAACGAATAGCTTTATGGCTTGAAATGACAGTGATTGACTTTAATGGTTTAGTTGTTTGACTTCGCATAACAGGTTGGTTAGGAATATGAAAACTAACAACCTTACGAAAATAATCAATTTTAGCATGATGCGTGGTTAACCAATCAATCCCTAAAATCACATCAAATGCAAGAATTTTCAACGGAATAAGATTGGCAGGTAATGTGATGGTACCAACTTGAATCAAGCAAGATTTATAAACAGTAGATGTAACGAAAGTTTCTCCTAACAGAGTTTCAATAGATAAGTCAAAGACTTGTTCGGAACAGCCTTCGAAGTCACTATCCCCGTTGAACTTGGTTTCACAACAAGATAATCTTTAGCTATATGACCTTCCATTCCACAGTTATAACATACCTTGAACTGTTGTGGGCAGTTTGGGCTGATGTGTCTTTCTTTTCTGCATTTGTAACATACGACCGGTGCTCGTTCTCCTCCCCTAGAAACAGTTGATGTTGGTGCTGATGTCTTCACATTATCGTTGTTATACCTTCTCCTTTTGAAATCTCCTCCCGACTCGATCCTTCTATTATCACGGCCACGATTACCACCAGAGTGATTACCGCTTTTGTCCAAATGTTTTCCTCCCTGCTGATTTTCATTGCTCCGATGACCGCTGCCACCGGTATGACCCTGGTTGTGGTCCCTCAGTTGAACATACTCATTATCTCGCTCTAATAATTGAGCCTTGTTTACAACATCTGAATATAAAAAAAATTTATGAGAGATAAGATATTGCCGAATCTCGAGCTTTAGACCTCTCAGGAACATCCTCGTCATTCGTTCCTCATTCTCTACCAAATGAGGTGCAAACCTGGATAACTCTGTAAACTTCGCCTCATACTGGGACACCGTCATGTTGTTTTGTTCCAGTCTAATAAACTTTAACTCCTTCATATGACGAATACTTTCAGGAAAGTACTTGTCATTAAACAGTTTCTGAAACATTTCCCAAGACATGTTGAATGCGACAGACTGGGTACGCTTCACAGACTCCCACCAGTAGTCTGTCTCACAGCAGAACATAAAGGTGGTGAATGGAACCTTCTGTTCCTCCGTGCATCCCAAGACATTGAATATCTTGGTAATTTGCTTGACCCACCTTTCCACCATGATCGGATCCGACTTTCCCTTAAATTCTGGTGGTCCCAACTCTTTAAACTGCTAGACTTTGACAAGCCGCGCATTGCTAGCATTTTCACCCGTATTTTGTGCACGAGTCTCCTTCGTCTGGTTTTGCATGAACGGCAAAAAATTTCTAAACATCTCATCATTCATCATTTGTTCGGTAGCGTTGTTTACAAGAGAAATATTGCCTTCCTGTTGCACGTTCCCTAGGTGGTGATCAAAGGTGTCTCCACGGTCTGATTCACTCCATTATTAACGTTCTCAGCTGCCATTCTAAAATACTGCCACAAAACAAAGGTTAGTAGTCATGTCATATATTATCCCTATACTCTGACCGACTAAATAATTACCAAATAAACTTAGTCAGGTCATACTCGCGAAGGAATTCCCCGTCTCTCCCCTCCTAGTTCTTGTCTCACATCTCAGCCAGGGATCATATCCCTAAGCTCTGATACCAACTGTGACGCCCCCAAAACAGGTATACATCACCCATTCTGAGTCGCCAAATACATGGTACAAAAACAAATACAACCTCAGTAATACAATTGTCGTGCAAAATACGACAACTTGGACAAAAAGAAAAAATTTCATTTTTCGGTGAATAGTACCGTATTCATGAATAGTGCTGTATTCGTGAATAGTGCCGTATACGTGAATAGTAATGTATACGTGAATAGTAATCTCGACACAAAAAGTTCCAAATTTGATAAAAAGTTCATATCAACATTTCGGTATAATAATATTGAAGAAAATATCATTTTAAGAAGAATATAACACCCCTTACCTCAAAATATCAGTACTTCTAATCGAAATATCGGTATAAGGCTCAAGGAAACTTGCACTGATGAATAGAACCTCACAAAGTATCTAAATACTCACAAAATACACTCAATAATCTAGAGAGAGAAAGAGAGAAAACTTATTTCTGGTGTGATTTTCAATTCTAACTTTGCCCTCTATTTATAGGAAAATGTTAGCACGCCGAAGTATACTTAACCTGCAGCCTGATGGCTTTACCTGCTACTATTCCCACCCACCACATTTGAATAAAAATCTCAGCACATTTTTACCAACCAAAAGTGGGGCCCATCAATTCTAGAATTTTTTACCAAAATGATAAATTCTGAAACTTCAACAATTTCTGAACCAGTCATCTCTTAAAAATTCATAACAAATCATACGTTCATTTTTAACTGTTCAAAATTTGTGGATATATACTCAACTTATATATGTATAACATATCCAAAAATCACAACGATCCAACGGTCGGATTAAAAATTATAACCCCCGCAATATATCCCAAAAACCCTGATTGATTTTTAATACCTCCATTCCGACAAAAATATTGATAAAACACCTCAACATTAACTCCTTCATTTTTAACCACAAAATATATCCAACATTTATATTCACATAAAATAAATATTTCCTTATCATATGAATCAATAATTAATTATTCACAATTAATATTACAGAATCACATTTATGGCAACCAGGCCGTTCCCAGGAAAGATGGGGCTTTCCAATAAGAATTTCTCCTTACTGGCGCGCAATTAGGTGACCAAACCTCTCCTTATATAGAACTTTCTAGACATTGTCGATAATGCTATCTAATAATATTATTCAAATAATATGCATTATTGATCTGATAATGGGAAATACTGTGCAGTGACAATTATTGAAACAACAATAATATAAAATATCAATGCAGCAATTATTGAATTAATAAAATAAAATATTGAACAGCAACTATTGTAACAATTATTGAGTAGTGCCTTCCTTCGTAAGAATCAATAATTCAAAAATACTGTGCAATCCGTGTGCTACTGTGCAACCACGCGTATTACTGTATTTTAACCACCGGGTATTCCAACAGTGTTAATGATAACAACTACGCCGTTATTTATAAAAACTCAATTTTTGTCGTTATCTTCATCCAATCGTTTTCCGTTATGGAGCCCATAAATAGCTGCGCCGTTGTACGAATATATTCCCTGACAGAAAGAATATTCCACGACCAAACGAATATTCCCCGACAAAATGAATATTTTATAACCACTTGTTTATTTTACAAAATTTTCATATTTCACCCATAACCAAAATATTATATCAAATTAACACCTTATTATTCACAATAATAATTAGAAAAAATTTGATATAGAAACAAATTCTGAGTCGCCAAATACATGGTATAGAAACAACTACAACTTTATTAATACCATTGTCGTGTAAAATATGACAACACATAAACTGTGAGTTTAAATACAAATATTTTCTTCTAGACAATATCCACAGTCAAATAAGTCCTCATTACAATTATTGATACAATATTTTACAAAATTGTGAGGACTGCTAAACAACTGTCTAGAACCATCATTCCACACCCCGACTACTTCCCGCTATATTCTCGCTTTCTGAGAAGAAAAATGGAACAAAAAGAAAAAAGGTGAGCTCAACTAGCCCAGTAAAAAATATTATGACTAAGATAATATAGAACAAATTATCGTTAGTCCTCAACAGGGAAAAATATGATAGAATATAATAGACAACAAGTTTTAGATCAACAACTACAGCGAAAACAACAATCCATTAGAAGAGTCAAGTAGAGAATGAATTCTACTATCTTCTAAGATTTAAAAGTCCATCATCAATATTTTATCCCTGTAACATCAATCAATATACATCTTGAATCAAATATATTCATCTTTGTATTACAGGCCAAAGATATTCATTTGTATCACCAGTTGGTCATGTTCATCTAAACACCTGTTCATATTTGCACTACGGGCCAAAGATATTCATCAGTTAATCATTCATCTTTGCACTACAGACCAACGATATTCAGTAATATCATCATTTAGGACTGAGAATGATGAAAATATTTTAAAAAAAACGAATCCAATGATACAAAAGAACAAATATTAGGGATTCGTACTTCGGTTTATCCATGTTTAAAAATACCCCATAATATACCATAGTGGAGTAAAATTCAAGAATAAAGATCAAAACATGGATACAATCAAAGATAGTAACAAAAATAGACCTCTGGGACAAAGAAGAGAAAATTTTAATTTTCGGTGAATAGTACCGTATACGTGAATAGTGCCGTATATGTGAATAATAACCCCGACACAAAAAGGTAGAAATTTTATAATAAAATTCATATCAATATTTCGGCATAATGATATTAGAAAAAATAATATCATTTATAAAAAAATAGCATCCCTTACCTCAAAAGGAAAGTGTTTCTGACTGAAATATCAAATATAATGCTGAAGGAACTTGCACCATATAGCAACACTCAAGGTATCAAAATACTCATAAAAATACACTCTATAATATATAGAGAGAAAACTTCATATTCTGGTGTGATTTTTAATTCTAACCTAAGCACCCTATTTATAGAAAAATGCTTAGAACACCAAAGCAGAAAATTTAATAATATATTAAAAAAAATTTCACGCCCACCTTAGAAAATCTGAATTCAATATGTTTACCACTCATGTGGGGCCCACCCAATTGCAAAAAAATATTTTTCTTAAAATAAATATTTTAAACTCCAAAAATTAATTATTCCGGAACTTCAATAATTCATAATAAATAGCCATTTTATCATAAAAATTCAAATCTTATGTCCATTCTATAGAAAATTCAATTTTCTATAATTTTGTAGCTTTAAGTTTTTCCAAATTCTAAACAAAAATTGACCGAAATCTACATACAGACGATTTTGCAGGCTATAATCAAATTTCAGTCAAAAATGGGGTCCACCAACATGTTTAACATGTTTTTAGCATTTATTGTAACAAAAATACTCTTCCTCCTCAATTATTTATATATCACACATTCATTGTAAAAATATCATCATTATGAATTATTTTATTAGAAAAGATGAAATTTCAATTTTCAGCAATTGTTACTTTTCTAAAAATTCCTCCATATCCACATAAATAAATATTTTCCTTATCATATAAATCAATAATTAATTATTCACAAATAATATTACTGAATCACAATAATAACAACCAGGTCGTTCTCAGGAAAGAGGGGGCCTTCCGGTAACACTACAAAAAAATGGGGTTTCGACAACAACCAATATTCGTTGCTAAAGGTGCCAAATTTCATTGCAAAAGGGTTTTGGCAACGATTTTACTGTCCTTACGTCTTTCGTTGCGCAATGAGCGTTGCTAATTGTTCTACAACGAACTTTTTTTTCGTTGCCAAAAGTAATACATTTTACAACGAAATTTGGCTTTCGTTCAGAGACATCAATCCTTTAGCAACAAAATATATTGTTGTAGAATAATTAAAATTTTGTTGCTAAAAATCCCATTTCGTTACAAAAGCCTGCTAATTGGCAACGAAATGAACTCTTTTTTTTGCAACGACCATGCATTTTCGTTACAATTGACACCATTTTGCAACGACATTTTTCGTTGTAGTAAATTATGAAAATTGTTGCCTAAGCTTGCTTTCGTATGTAAACTTTTTAGCAACGATTTTCGTTGCTGATTATATTATTTGGCAACGACATTATGCTGAATCAGCAATGAAAATTTTTGTTGCTGGTTATTTTACAATAGCAACGAAAATCGTCGATTAGCAACGACATTATATGTTGTTGTTTCTTTATATGTGCAACGAAAGTTGATTTAATTTGCAACGATAAAAAATGTTACCTTTTATGTTAGTATTAACAACAATATCCTTTCCGTTGTTATTAGGTTAATTTTTCGTTGCCAAATATTATATTTTTAATGCCATTAGCAACGAAAATTTGTTGCTAAATGTATAAAAAAATTGTTGCTATATTAAAACTTGTTCAATGCTTTGGTAACGAATTATATAGTTGCCAAATCAAAATTTGACATTCTTTTTGTGTACCTGGCTGGTTCAATGTCCCCATAGCAAATAATGACAAAAATACAAAAAACTAAAATATTATTAACTTAATAAAATCATCCACTACATAATCATTTATTATCTTTACAATTAACCATCTAAAGCTACCACAGTTCTTCAATCAAAGTATATATCTACATATATAGAGAGAGAGTACACTTCATAATTTCGTCCCTTATCTTCCGTAAACGTAACACGAAAATTTGATACCCAGTATTGTAAGGCAGGTCGTAGAAGCAGTCTTCCTGCACATATTTAAAAATAATAGCAAAGGAAAATGAAGCAAATAGGTCACCAGAGGCACTTAGTGCCAAAATCAATACACAAAGACAATAGAGTTGATGTGTGGTACTAATGTACACCGTATTGCTCATAAGTAAAAAAAGACAATAGAGTTACTACGTGATACTAATGTACATTGTAAATTAGGATACTAGTGTATATAAGCCAATGTAATTGAGAAGAATGATACATTCCCCGCCTATCAAATCTGCATAAATAATGACCTATGGAGGAAGTTGGACACAACAACCATAATAGAAATTAGGTTGATCATACCTGCTCAGTAGGAAGGTTGAAAATTTTGCCACCAATAGTGAAGGCAACGCTAGGCATGGAAGAAATCTTGGCACAGTCAACACCTGATTGTCCCATTGGGCTAGGAAGACCATCACAAAGCTGCAATTTTTTCAGAACTCTCGTCAATATGAACCATAAAAAATTACTAACAAATAACAATCAATAAAGACTATTCAGCTCATTTACTCATTTTTCCTCCTATGTTTTGGTTGAAATAGAAGTATAATTGTATTAGGAGTATATAAAAAGACTTAAACAAGAAGGTTTATATATATAGTATACCTCATTGACATAGTTTAGAATACGATCTTGCGTCTGGTTTTGCCTAAGCTGATTTTGCATCCACACCACTGCCATTTCACAAGAAGAGCACATAGCATCACCAAATCTGGATAACCTGCCATTGCTTTCATCTACGACACTCTCAATGCCCATGCTGTATAAAAATTCATAGCATCAGTAGGTCAAATAAGGAAGAAAAGATTCATAATAATATCAGTATAGGGAGTCTTCTGTGTTAACATTAATATAACGATGTCAAGAATGTTCAGAAAGCAACTACATAAACAAATGTAATCTGATGTAGCTAAGAGCCTGACCTAACACCACGAGCTCCATCAAAGGTGCACAATCTAATTTGGGAGCATATCTTCTTTGGTTGTGCCTGTTTTTTATTGAGTTCAGTAGGAGAAATCAATACAGGCTTACCAAAATGCAGTACAAGTGATCTAGCTTAGAGTCCAAAATTGACATATATGTACTTATCATCTAAAAACCTCAAATTATAATCAGTAATAAAGCAATAGTTCGTGTACCTCTGTTAAAAGCAAATCTATAATTGTTTGTCCGTATCTTTCGACCATAACCTTGCATTCTTGGCTAACGCCACCAGATGCTCCAATGGCATGATTAATCATAGTGATCACAGTCTACAAAAATTGGTAAGAGAAAATAGGGAGAACAATCAACAAGTTAGGAGCTTTATGAAAATAGCACCACTGTCAGGACATTAAGCCATAGTTTTCTTCATTTGGTAAAATGAAGACTATCAGCCCACACTAGTGACTTCAAATTCAGACATGGAAAACATTGTCGAAATAGGGAATGATATTCAAAAGTCTACATTTCCTCTCACAAGATAAACGAGGTCCAATTGCAGAAAATGCATATACTTTAAAAATATAAAGGAAGAAGATGTAAAATTTAACAAAACCGGATGCATAAACGTACTGTTGGACCTGCTAGCAAAGAAGTTCCAGAATCTGCAATTGCAGAGCAGCCTTTATCACAGTAACCTGCATGACAAATTGACAACATATGCTGATATTAGACCAAAGGACAACAGAAGCAACCAACTCCACCATAAAATTTACTCTTCCTTAATCAGAGAAGGTAATTTAGCGATTTCTTCTTCTTTTTTTCCCTTTTTCTTTCTCTTTGGGAAGTATTTTGGTGTATAATTTGCTACTTTAGCTTCAATCACTTCTTTCCTGTTGCGTAGTACAAGAAACCGAGTGAGAGCATACCAGTTTCTTTGCCATCAATGATAAAATCACCCATATCAAACTATATCAATGCCAGTCGAAAAGGAGCCCACCAATGCCTGCCGATAAGGCCAGCATCATGATATATGGTGTTTTCCATGTTGTCTTCCAGCATTTAGTGAATTTTGTTTTGCCTACTTTATTTAATTCTGCTTCCACCATTTCACTTCAACCTCTTAAAGGACTTTAGCAGGGGAAAATCTTGATCATTTATGTGTCTAGCTATACAATCTGCAACAAACAATGATGTAAATCTTAGAACTGCAAAGGCTGAACTGTTGATAGGTTGCAATAAGAAAACCAGCCTTTACAATCATGGGCATACCATAAAGGAAAATGAATGACAAACAATTCACTTATTTAGTGTGCCATGATCAATTCATAAAAATACTTTCTGGCAATCAACAAATCATAACCAACTAACTACTACCTCTAGGAGAGATTATTCGGTTATAACCGAACCGAATAGGCTATTCGGTTATAACCGAATATCGAATTATCCATAATTTTACTATCTGAACACTAACCGAAATTTGAAACTAATCGAATTATCGAATACCGAATTACCGAATTGTACTTTCAGGTATTCGGGTAATAACCGAACTGGTACTCTTTTTAAAATTAACATTACAGCAGCAGACAACAGTTTAATTGTTTAAAATTACAAAGTTTAATTGTTTAAAATTAAAAATACAGCAGCAGTGCAACAACAAATTAACTGTCCTTAACAAAGTCTAATTATAATCTAGCAACATCCATGCCCAATAATTACGTACCATTTATTAATCAAACTTAGATAACAACAAAAGTAGTTGTACTATCAAAACAGACAATTAGTTCCATAAGTATTCAAGACATAAAATTAGAAGAAAATAAATAAAAATCCCTTCCATGCACAATAAGAATTGAATTAATACTTGAGGAAAAGTACTGGATTATAACATACAAATGAAAATAGAGTAACAGAGTAATATTTTTTACTGATGAGCAGCTACGTCTCTTTATAAAACCAAAACAAGAAATGGCAAAGAAAGAACTTCCACTGCCGTCTATCAAGCAATCAGGTTTGTTATCACCAGATTTCTTAACACCTCCACCATCCATCCTCACAAGTAAGACTAGAGAACTACAATGGAAGTCCATCTATAGCCATTACCAAAACTGCTAATATTAAGATTTGACAAAAACAAAACCGAAAATAAATAAGACCAATAATAGAAATAACTTGTTCAACTATAGATATCAGAAGTAGAAAGACAATTCACTTGGCACCCTTCTTTGCTGCAGCCTTGGTAACCTTGGCACCCGTGGGATCCTTCCTTCTTATCAACAGGCTTGATGACTATTTTCATTTGTATGTTACAATCCAGTACTTTTCCTCGGTTTAATCCTAAGGTTTTTTGATGTCTTAAAGGTGCCATTTCAGTACCAACCCAGTCTCCTAACTGTTTGTATTGCCAAATTCAAAAAAATGTGTTATGTATTATTTTGTCCCTTCAAACAGAAGAAGTACATAGAAATAGAACATGTATGGAAATAGAACCAAACACCCCAAATTAATTTACTGAAATCTTAACATCAAAAGCTAGAATATCACACAAGTAAACACTTATATAAGGCTAATTGTTAAAATAAAATATAATAGTAGAACAGTTGGGTACTTGGGTCATCTTGAATCTTGATAAACAAATTCACATATTGATAAAGGAAAGCCTGAATTCAAGGAATCACTAATAGATGTTACGGGTTACCACCAAATACGAAGAAACACAAATATATTAGGCTTTTAGCTTCATATGTCCACAAGGACCACAACCACAAATAGTAGAAAACTTGAAAAAATAGACGTTAAAACTTTTAGTAATTAGTACCAAATAGTTTGCAAGAGAAGTAGAGAACTGGCGATTGCCACCCATCGGCCACCGAGACGCAGACGGCAGAGCTGCGATTACGAAGGCCGAACGAAGGGAGACCGTGACTCCATGAGAGCTGAGAGACTAAAAGGCGGAGTCGCGGAGGCCAGACCGCCGGAGACTAAATTGAAGACTGGAGAAAGGCAACTAGTGAGAACGAAACTGAGAAAGACAGAGTCGAGACTCGAGAGAACTCAGAGAAGAGGAATCGGGAATGGAAGGGGCTAGGGCAAAATGAATTAACACAGTACAGACTGACTAGGAGTGTACATATATAATTATAAAATTATTATTTTTTTATTAAGGAGTTCAGTTATTCGGATACCCGAATAACCTTTTTTTTAAAACCATACCTGGAACCGATTATCAAGAATTAATTCGGATATAACCAAAATTAGGAAAAAAACTGAAAAATCGAAATAATTTGGTTAAAAAAAATCGATTATGTTCGGTAATTCGATTTTATCCGTTTTTTGCTCACTCTTAACCTCGGCATACATACAGTAAGAAAACCAATATGCAATAAAACATGGACCAAATTTTTTAAGCTAAACCCAAAACTTACACTGAACATTTGATAGCAATGACACAATAAATTGGTAATAGTAAGTAAGACTAGTATAAAATTTAAGAATTCAACGTTTTCCTTCAATTTACAAGTAATCACTTCTCACTAATTCTCTGATTTATTGATCCTTTTATAGTTGCAGTTAATAGTTATGTTAGAAATGGGATATCCACATGAGCCATATTATTTTTTTTGTTTCTTCACCAAGAAAACTAAGGAGGGAATTCAAGTACAGAGAAGAGAGAGAGAAAAGACCTAGTCCATGAATTAGTCGGTGAAATTTGACAAAAGAGAATTAGTAGCTCTTTCAGATTGTGAGACAGATTTCCCTTCCATGCCTTTTTCTTAATTCTTTTTCACTAATCTCCTTCTATCTCGATCTGTTCTTTACTGCCCATAACAAAATGTATAACTGGAAAGAAAGCCTAGGCCTTTGTTAACCTAATCAGTGTTTTGATCTGAAGGTTATGATAGTGCTTTCTTTTGATTGGTCTTAGGATGGTGAAGATATTTGTCATCAACCAACTTTTCATCCATTGGATCAATTTATGTCTTTACATCAAAGGCCCATATTTTTTT